>WEIS01049551.1:20475-34466 GCA_013389965.1 Todus mexicanus
CTTGGGCTATTTTTTGGACGGTTTTTTTTTTTTTTTCCCCCCCTCAGATGGCTAAGATTTTGCGTGTGACCTGTGAGCACTGCACGGGCCACGTTCTTTATGCGTCTTCATAATCTCATCCTGCAGCTTCTCCAGTTATATTCGTCTCGTGGTAGACAAAGCTGAGGTTGGCTATGAAGCTTTAAGCCCTGACGACAGACAAGAAAATCTAAATATCAACTGGCATCTAAACGTGAACATTCCTAGAAGAGAAACAAAAGGGGTAGATGTGGATCGGGCTTGTTCACCTCAGCAGTTGAGTGCTCAGACCCAGCAATAAACACATTGCTGAACTGGTGACAAACCCCCTGAGTCTGAGATTGCTTACAAAATCTGAAGATTGCTGGAAGAAGTTTAGCGGTGGAAATCTGCTTTTATTTTTCCAAGATGTCTCACTTTACATTTCTTAGCTCTGTAGCTTCCATTTTAGAAACTCCTTAGTAGGAGGAGTTATTGTTATTATTGTTTAAACTTAATCTCTTTAAGTCTGGCCTTTATCTGCAGAGCATAGCTGCCTGTTCTCAGAAGGTGAATATCTCAATTTTCCAGTGATACTGTTTTCTACAGAATAATTTAACTAAAGCCTTGTTTTTTCCTGCTTTTGACTCGAGAATCTGTGCAAAACCACTGGCAGTCTCTATATGCCGCTCAGCGTAGTTTGGAAGTGTACGTATATTAATAAGTAAGACTTACAGAGTATTTTATCCTGACATAAAAGCAAAGTGCTTCTCGGATGCTGTGTTTGTAAACTTAACATACACGCCTGTACTGCCACTGAGGAGAATGAAGCAGGTTAGTGTGGATTTGGGGAGTCATCTTATGCTGACGAGATTACATAACTATTTTAAGGAGAGAACAATTATCCTTTTTAGCATTTGGGGGAATTTTAAGTACACAGAACATAATTACTCAAATTGAAATTTCTCCAGGAAGCTAGAATTAACCACCCTCCTCTCACAAAAACTATAATAGGATCATGTGACAATCATGAGTTTCAATCCAAAAGTGAGAGACTACGAATGAAAAGCCATTATTTGATGTGCTGCTGCTTACCTTTCTCAGTGTTCTTTTGCAGCCATTGTGTTGCCATCTTCTGCTCACCCGGTGCAAGCTTCTAGATCCAAAGGCAACACAAGTATTTTTTGACTGAAACGTACATGTTCGGCTGGGGCATTCAGGGAGCTTTGTCACTGCTCATGGGGTTACCGTGCAGCAGCGTTAACCTATGTGTATGGGAAAAAAAAAAAAAAATCAACAAACAATGCTTTTAACATCTAGAAATACCTGAAGTATAATTCTGTTATTCAGTTGTTCAGAATTGGCATTTCTGCCCATTTCTCCATGGAAAAGCCAGCACTAATCCTCTGGTTTTATCTCCAAATGTCTGTAAGAAAAATTATCATCTCTACTACTGTGCTGTATGGAAACTCTGGTTTGTGTACTTCAACAGGTGACGGATAAGATCCAGCAAGGACATGGTTAGACACTGTCCGATCTCTATAGGCATATAAAAGCCTGGCCCCAAATCATCAAAATAATTACATACTGCACAAATAGCCCATAATTTAAGTACATACAATTTCATAGGTGGCGGCCAGATTCCCCAGAGCAAGCTGCCTTGCCTGCAGCGTGCCTGAAGGTTTTCCCGGCAGACATGGTTGTTCAGCACAGCCTTTTAAGGGAGAACTATCTGTTCTGGTTTTGTCTTCTTCACTAAATGGGGCGTTGCGGGCAGTACCACACTCACTCACTGGATTTCTACTGCTCTTTACAGTACCTGATGAGGAAAATCCGCCTGCTCCCACCACATGTCAGCACTTCAGCTCCAGGTAGTATTTTCTGTGCATGATAACTTCCACAGTCTGCGGGAACCTGGTCAGCAGAGCGTGGGTTTGTCCACCTTTAATCAGCGTGCAGGCAGGAGAAAGGCTGCGCCACCCCTGCGTGTGGGTTGGTGGCTGCCTCTTGGGGACTGGTTTGCTCTCGCCTGTCAGCGAACCTGTAGCCAGCGCTGCTTCAGATTGCTTGGGAAGTCATCGGGGCTGCTGGGTGTCAAGATAAAGTTCTTCAAAAAGCATCATTGCGTGAAGAGTAAGTACGGCACCACACTGGTGTTGCACAGAGGCCGCGGGGTACGTACCAGTAAATGTGAGACCGGTGGTACGCCAACTGTGGGACCAGTGGTAGGCTGTCTAACCTCGTAAGCATAACCTGCTGCTCTGTCTTAGTTATAAAGTGGCTTCTGAATTTCAGCTGAATCGCTTTTGCTTTCTTCATTGCTGTAGAATCATAGGAGTACTTAAAAAAATCTTCAGATATTTAATGTCTGTTTCAGCAGCCTTACCTTTCAACTCAGGCAAAACTCTTCCAAAACTCTTCTTCGGGCTGATTTGTTGTTTTTCTTTCACAGCTGACAGTGCACCCAGGAACCACAGTGACAACCAGTCATTGATTTGAATTTGTTTTCTGCTCGAGTGAGCGCCATAAAGCGTTCTCAAGAAATGGAGAAAGATAAAGGGCAGAGTGCTAAAGCTACAAGTGCAGTGGGTGACTTGAGGAGAAGTTGGCAGACCTGGGCAGAGGATCACATTGAGTATCAGAGAAAGAACCCGTTCAGCAACAATGACAGGCTTGCATCTAAACCGGTGCATACTCACAGAGGAGATCCTACCTACGGGAGACCCCCTGAAGGGTCTCGGACAGAGCAGAGAGGGAAAGATGCTCACTCGCACGTGGGAAAGGAAGTAGAAGAGCTGTGCTTGATCATTAGAAGCACTGGAGAGGTGGGAGAAGATGGACATGTGAGTGTGACATTTGGGCAGCTGTTTGAAACATATGTGACTATTTCCAATAAAGTAGTGGGAATCTTGTTAAGAGCCAGAAAACATGGCCTGGTTCATTTTGAAGGTGAAATGCTTTGGCAAGGAAAAGATGATGATGTGATCATCACTTTACTACAATGAGGATTTGTCATCTAATGAATTCTGCTGCGTGGTTCCATTTGGAAAAACATATCTAGATACCATCTTGAAAGAGGTTTTCATTACAGAATTTCAACTCAGCTACTTAATGGAACATGAGCAGGAGGGAAAACGGGCAAGAAGGATGAAAAATATTTTCGTAAAAATGGTAGAGGTTTGGACAGAAATCACAAACAATGAGCTAATGAATCATGCTGCCATTGGGTTATCCTTTCATTATTATCATCCACTACCAAGTATACTGCGGTTCTTCAAATAACTCGCCTGGCTCCCTGCTTTAGGTTACTGAAAGTATAAATTACTAACTTGCTACCCTACAGCAGCACTGTTTGTTGCAGGTTGTGAAATACTCACTGTGTGTGGGACTTCGTTTTGTTAAACATGGAACTGAAAACTTTTATGGGAATTCATAAACTTCAAAAAAGAGCCTGGTACATAGCAAAAGTTGAGGTTATTTTCACATGGTGAAACTGAGTAGAATAAAGTTATTTTCCTGAAGCAGATGAAAATTCCCGAAGTAGCAGAAATACCACAGTAAGGATATTTGATAGTTCCTAAATTAGTTGCATGTATTTTGGAGAGCTGCACTAGTCCTGGTATTTAATAGTCTATTCTTATTTTCTCCAAACCTTCTGTGTCTCTTGTTTGTCCTCTCTATCTCACACCACTTTTACCTGTTCTATTCTTCTCAGGCTGTGTCATACTCCAGAAGATCACAAAGCTCTGCAGCCTTTTCGGTGAATTCAGCTGTATCCCTTTGTAGAAAGTAGAGTGCCGCAATGTATAGATGTGAAAGACAAGAGAAACTGTGAATTGGGGCACTGTGCATTTAGGAGGATAAACCCCCCAAACCTTCTTTCTCTACTTTCACCAAAACGTAGCAATTTTGTTTACAACAGGAGGACAGCAGAGATCCTGTAGTGCTGTTTGCATAAATAAAAGTATAACGGTGCAGTCCCATACGTCATTTATCTGAGGTGGAGCTGTGCTTTCAGAGCACAGTTGCGACTTCTCCAGTCTGGGAGAAAAAATGATCAACTAGTTAAAATTCAGATTGAAATTTGACCGATAACAGTTTCCTTCGTGGTTATTCCAGGGAAACTTTTCCTAGGTTTAAAAAAAACAAAACAACAAAGCATTTGTTATATACAACAGTTAATAATGCTATTAAAAATAATCAGGAGCTGTATTTACAATTGTTCCCACCGAGAAAACTGTGTAATTGGAAATATAACTCTATTTTTTTTTACCAGTGCAAATAAAAGCTTTTATGTGGTGTTAACTACGCTACTTGATGAGTCTTTAAAGTAAGATATTCTCTTGCCTCAAAAGGACATCAAAATTTAACACAGACTATGAACTTGATAGAAGCGATAGATTATTTCATGCTATTCATAGAAAAGAACGCTTTTGCAAAAAGCCTAAAAGAATGTTCTTTTGTTTTGACATTTTCATCCAAAGGGGATTTGCATCACAGTAAGCCTTTTGACTGAGCAAATAAAAATACGGATTTGATTACTCCTCTGCCTCCTTCTCCTAGTTAAAAGACAATGAAAATAGAAAGAAGAGGAAGAAATAAACATGCTGAAATAAGTGTATCTGGGGGACAGGGGATTTAGATGCAGGTAGAGCATGGAGGAGGAAACAAATCACATAATTTCACCATGTTGGTAACTGGAGGATATGTGCTGCACTGGGCACTGCTGGTGTCTGTTCCCACAGTTTTCAAACCCACTCCTTTGTAAACAAATCGAGGGCTTGGAGATGAAAATGTGTAATTTGTGATCTTAACACATTTAAAATGCTTAGGTTTTTTGACAAAGCGTTTCTTGCCAAAATGCCATGAACACACCTCAGTGCATTTAAGCTCCCATTAGATAAAGCCCGTACATGTGTTTTGATTTCGATACTCATATCAAGGTTTTTATCATACAGCTATGGAATGCAGTTTGTTCTAACAGTTTTGAATTCCTGCTCTAGCATTTGTTCGTAGCTTGCAGGGAGCAGTATCAGGTGGTTCAAGTGTCACCAGCTGACTAACAGGATGATAACATCAGGAAAAATAGCACATTACTAGACATTGTACGAATAATACATTAAAAGACACATGGTTGAAGCAGTGTGTAGCCTGAGCACTCTAAGCTGCAAGTCCAGCTCATGTCAACTTACTAGTTCTTAATTAAGGGCGGCTCAAATAGTTAAATGTCAGGAATCTAGCCTTCTGCTGCCGTAGAAGTAGTTGGTGTTAGATGCTTACCATGGCCCCTGCTGCACTCTCTCCTGCTGCTCATTGGTTTAAATATCACTTGAGTACATCTACAAGAGCTTTAAGCACCCCTCTGACCAAAACAAAAGCAGAGTAAGCCCTGATGAAATGGTCTTACCCACTTTGTAAGTGACTAAAGAAAGCTTGCCTCATCACGACATCTTGAATAAAACCAAGGATTATTATAAAAGAGATAATTTATAAAGAAGTGGCTTTTAAAAAACAATTACAGGGACAATTTTCGTACCTGACAGCTTTAGGTAAGCATTCTCTAAAGACTGACTGAAACTTTTCTATGTGCTCACACAATGGATAGAAACACCAAGCTGCCAAACTGGGTCAGCAGGCAGTTGACAGATCCAGCCTCCTGCTTCCAGCAATAGCCAATATTTCAAAAGAAGTGTAAAAGATAGATACTGCAATTGGTCAGCTTGCCCACCGGTACACTCCATAATAAAAAACTACTCCTGAAGCCTCCACAGTCAGGAGTGCATCATATCTAATGCACGTGACTCAGTTTAGCTACTAGCTTATGAGTTTTACAAAATTCTGCTTCCTCACCTGCAATGGGGAGATTTGACTAGCATCTACAGATCAAACAGGAACTTCAACACACAAAATTTTTGCAGTGGGCTCCCATTAAACAGAACAGAGTTTATTACAGTATTTTTACAAGAATTGTAGGATGTGATTTTTTTTTTCTATTACATATTTGGAGTAGGAGGTAGATTTGGACCTTCCAAAAGGGGTTCTTGACCTACCAACTTTTAGCTCTTCAGTTCTCTCCTAAAGTTCCCTTCTTTATGGCAATCTCCACGGTGGCCTTTCCTCTTCTTCCACTTGAAGCCTGTGAATTCTGCATCTCTTTAGGACTCTACGTTGTATAGGGGATTATCTGTGTTTTGTCTTATCAAACACTGAAAGCACTTTCAGCACTTCAATAAATGTTGCACATCAGTTTGACATGACAGCAGGTTGGGTTTTATGAAGCATTTCATTGTTTCCATGTTTGTCAAATTTCAAATACGATTTTCACTGGTTTACTCGTGGTTTTATGCTTTTATTTACAACTCACACGTAAGACGACTTCAGAATAGCCTGAGGAGCTATTGCCAATTTAATCACATGGAAAATGCTGTCACTAGACAAAACACAACCTTTTCTTAGTTCTACATTTACCAGCATTGTACGTGTACCCGCTTCATCCTTTCAGAGGGGGCAGTTAGGACTTCAGCATAAAAGCGTTACTCTCTGGATTTGCATGAGGTTGGGACTTTATGTAAAACAACCGAGCAAAAGAGCACAAATAAAGCTTTGTCATTCCAAAGCACGTAGTCAAGAAAGCAGCTTTTCTCAGGACTGCTAATACTGGATCAAAGAACAACAGAGCCAGGGATAGCAGCTAAACAACTTTCCTTTGCCTCTCCAGGCTCTTAGAGAGTACCAGCTGCTGAGTTCACTCTTCAAGAATATTTTACGGATTTTTGTTCACTGGAAAGCTCTACAGATGATTTTGGGAGTTTTAAAATTATAATTGCTGCTGTAGAAGAGGGTGACATAATTAAAGGGGTCTGCCTACTACCTCTTCCATGGGGCCTAGCCACTAATTCTGAAACAAAGCATTAAGATAGGCTTTCCAGAAAGTATTTCTTCACCTAATTAAAAAAATTATCTAGCAAGTCCAAGACTGTTTGTCAATGCAGAAGGAAAATGGAACATGGCTCTACGCTGTAAACACTAATGAGGTACTGAGCATTCATCTCAGTAATTAACGTGGCTCTGTTTAATGCTTTGTTTAAGCTGGTTTGAGGCAGAGACAAGTTGAATTCCCTATCTTGCTCATCAGGAAAAGCTTGGAAGCTAGATTATATCCTGACTTTTACCTTTCCAGTCTTACCGTCATTGGCGGAACCATAAAAGTTGACCTTTGTGCTTCTGTGTACATTTGACAACATATTAGGTCTGGCTGGGATGGAGATAAATGTTCTTCAGAGCAGCCCACGCTATGCCGTAACTTGGGTTTGTGACTGCAACAGCACTGAAAATACACCAGTGTTCCAGCGCTTGCTGAGCAGCGCTTGCACAGTGTCAAGGCCTTTGCTTTCCCTGCTCTGCCTCACCGGTGGGCAAAAAGCTGGGAGGAGGCACAACCTGCACACCTGGCACGAACTGACCAGCGTAGATGTGTCATGTCATGCTCAACAATAAAAGCTGAGGAGAGGTGGGATTTTGGGGATGGGTGAGGTCAGTCATTATTTCTGGCCTGCTTGTAGCAGGTCATGATTAATTACCTTTGCCTCACGTACCTTGTTTTTTTCTTCCTCTTTCCTTCATTTATAAAACTGTCTGTATCTCAATCCATGAGTTTTCTCACTTTTGTTCTTCCTATTCTTCTCTCCCATCCCACTGCAGTCAGGGGTGAAGAGCGGGCAAAGGCCTATCCAGGGGCAACCTCCAGAGTCAACTATTCCATTGCACTGGAAGATCATTCCAAGATTAGCATTTACTCTGTTTGTTTATTAATACTTCATTGTTCATGTCGGTACTTTAAATATTATACACCATAGTAAAGTACATAAATTAATTACATGTCACAGTTAAGTATATAAATTAATTACAAATCAGAACATATATTAACTCTCAAAAGTTCTTAATGCTCAGTTATTTCACAAAGCTAGGAGTCAGCTCAAACCTCCTCATTTATTGCACAGAAGCAGTCCAAGCTCAGTGGCTTTAATTCAAATGCTTCCTACCTCATGTTACAAATTAAAACCCTATAAAGCTGCAAATGACACAGGAGTGCCCACTAGTGAGAGAGAGCCCACTAATAAGAAAAGAGGTGTAAACTCTCCAGGGTAGAATACACTGTCCGTCAGAAGAGCGCAAACTTTCTGAAGCGTTACGTACAGTTTACTACAAGATTATTACAACTCATTGACCACTAAGGCAACGGGTGCTGGAACAGTGGAAAACACTGAGAAGGTTACATTCAGGGAAGCTTGCAGGCACAACAGACTACCGCCGCCTCAGCTGCATCTAAATGCATCGGCCTAGGACACTGGATTAGTTCGGCACCAAGAAACACGCTCTGTGCACAAAGAAAAGCCACTCTGTGTTTTCCGAAGGTTTAGTGTTCCAAACAGTCTGCCTTAATATGGTATTGAAAAACAGAGCGCTGGCATTACTGATGAGAGTCGTACAGCAAATGCCAATGTTCAGCAGGTTCCTTAAGCAACCCGACATGTTCCAATTTTAGGCTGAGTCCCTGCTATCCCAAATTCAAATCACATTGCCATTATGCAAGCCCGCCAAATAGTCACTGCACTAAAGACCAGTTTCCCTTATGACTTCATATAGAAATCAAATTTAAGCCAAGGCATTAGTAACCTCCAAGGGAGTTCCAGTGAGAACAGTCTCAGACCATCTACAAATTTGGACTTTTTCTTTTCCTACCATCACGCAGAAAAGCGATATATCAAATCAGATCCTCTGAACTCTTCACATTTTTTTTTGTAAATGTACAATAACTTATTTTAAATATTGTGCACATAAGAGGGAAACAATCTTTAACATACAATCACACATATATTTAGGCTATATTCTATGATCTATAGCATTACTACATCTTGGGCACCTATTGTATTAACTATGTTGCTGTCATGCAAATAAGCGAGGTAATATATTAAGTGGTTTAGCACCAGAAAGTTAGTAGTGTACTTTCAGCAATGTACCTACTAATAATCAGGCATAAGGATCATACAAATACAGATTGAAACTTTTAATGTTTTAAAGGTTACTTGCAATCCCAGAATAAAGCATCTTTAAAATAAAAACCTGATTCCGCAACAGGTTCTCCTTTGGTGCCACGTACATGCTGTTGGTAGTCCCTTGTTGCCTTAGCTGCGACACATTCTGCTGCTATACCTACCATTTACCAGGGAAAGTTCTCTGCATGCGTGCATGTGTGTGTGTATGAATTGTGTAGGTACGTATATAAAATTATAATTCAAATACCACCTTAATGTCAGAGGAGTATACAGTCTGAAGCATCCAAATGGGAGAATTAGGTTGGCAAGTACAAATTCCACGTGTATTTCTTCATTAGGAACTCAAGCTTTTTTAATCTTGACACATTATTGGCAACATCAAACTGTGCAACCTTAAATCAGAGGTCAAAGACAAATAAGACAAGGCTTAGAGTGCTTTCAATGGCAGCACTTTGGAGCTTGCAGTCGCTCAATCAGTTGCTCAGCCTACGAAAGAGAAAGCAACGCATTAACTACACCATGGACCTTCAGTTCACTGAGTGACACTGACAGAGCATTTACTTTTCATTTTTTAAGACAAAGCATAGAACAGAAGCAGAATACAATGCTTGCTTTTAACAGCCAGCTCGGGCATGTGGAGACTAACATGGTCACTTCTGAAACAAATCAGTTTACTGTCACACTTTTTTTGCCAGTCCCACTGAATTAATCTTTCATTTTGAACTAGTGCTTGAGGTTTCATTAAGATCTCCAAAGGAATCATGTTAAAAGCTTAAGTTTGGCATGTTTCAAATACACAAATGCAATCAGCTACTTAGAATAGGAACACCTTAACAGTAGTTAAGTAGCTCTTGCAGTTTATTTGCGAAAAAAGCAGGTAACTTCATTTTAATTTTGTTCATGCTTTATCTGAATCATGTTTTGCATTCTTAAGCAAGTATCACATTCAAGACATTATATTTTTTTAAAAAAACAACGCCAACAAACCAAACAAAAAACCCCAAACCAACTCAAGGACATTTTCCAATTTGATGACAGGGCAAAGTATCTTTTGAAGCGCATCCACATCAGATAACCAAACTTGATACAGATCTCCCCAAGCTAACCCAAGGCAGCATCAGTCACACAACACAGTCTACCACATCTGAATATATCCTTTTAAATTAAAGAACAAGTACTTTAAAAGTCTCCTCAGAAGTACATTAACCTAAGCTACACATCAGATCCAGGAGTACTGTATTGCTTACTGTTAATGGTATTTGCACTCCGTTCCCCTCAATAAGTATAAACATTAAGGGTTTTACCATTACATTTTCTCAAATAGTTAATGCAGAAGATACATAATTAATCATTACAGTAACAACAGAAATAATTGCTCAGAACAACTTTTGGACAGTTAAAATGTTAGAAAGACATCACATTTTCAGCTTGCAATTGAAAACCTACCAAAAAACTCATCTGCATTATGCTTACCGTGATAAACCAGTAGGAATTGATTCTGTAGTAGAGTCTGGATAAGAATCCCAGCTGACTGGCTGGAGCCAGGACGTGAAGGTGCAAGTGGGGTATCGAGCAGAACGGAGGCCAGTGAAAACCCATTCTTCAGAAAAAGGAAAATAAGTAAAAAAATATAGGTGATGTTAATTCAGAAAGAAGTGGTACATCACCAGTTACTTAACATATTCAACTGAATCATCAACTCATCGCATTTTCCTTGTACATAAAGGCAAGAACAAAAATATGCCCTTTCCTTTCACTATGCTCTCAGGGAACCTTTTCAAAAGCCCATTAACTTCCTCCTTCACATCTCTGTCTTTAATGTACATTTTGTTAAAAAGGAGGGTTTAAAAACTAAAAGGTATCGTATCTAGTGTTCACCTGGAAAGCCAGCTGCCACTAGGTGAATGCGGTTTCCACCTATTTTTAATTATGAAGGCCCAGCTCCCCATATATTATTTAAATTATGTTACAATTGGCTTCAGCTCTCAAAGGCACAGGCTTAAACTAAAGAGTGAAGCACTGAAATCAAATAAACACCGGTATATCTATCACAGTGCCTTGCTTGAATAGGACAAAGTTTACCTCTCTTCTGCAATCTAGGATTTAGAGCATATTTTCAGCACATAAGTAAAAGAGCCTTTTATATAAGTTGTTTGAAGTGCCTTCCCTATCCCAATATGTGGTCAAGAAAAGTGTCTCAGAATTGGAACATAATCTGCACTGGAAATCCATCAAAAAAAAGAAGTTTATATTCAATGCCAGCACATTCCACTTGAGAAGTCATGCAACAAGTGAACTCAGACCAAATTTCTTCAATAAATCATAGTGCAGTTGTCACCACCATCTCTAAAATAGCATTCTGAAACTTGAAAAACACACTCAGTAAACACAGAAGGGTTCCATTACATACCTTATATCATTCAAGTCACTAAAATTATTTCTCTGGAGGACAGCTTTTCCAACTTCCATCATTCTCTTCACTATAAAACACAAATCTCATTTCATGTTTAAGTAATACTTCGCACATCACATATCATCAAGTAATTTAAATATGTTATTCCTTCAGCAAACTGGTAACACTGAGATGACAAACGTGGTTTTTTCAAAACACAAATACCGTAACTACTCATAACCAAACGAGGACTGTCAAGACAATGTTGTGTGGTGACTGGCATGAAAATTTTCTCTCGTTATCAATTTCCACACTAATGATGCTTTTAAGTGCGGTATCGTTCTAAGAACTTTGGCCAAAGCCACACTATCACCACACCTTTAGAAAAAAAACCCTAACAAATACTCATTGGTTGGAGTGATGACGTTTACGCTAATTCCAGCGTTGTATCTCTATATGGCTACAGGACTTCGATCTCTAGGTCCTGTGCAGCTTGGCATAAGTTAGGAAGTTTCAGAGATGGTACACAAAAGAAAATAAAACTGACAGTCCTACTTATTACTAGGACAAAGTTTGATTGCTGTATGACTAACAGAAAAACTCAAGACAAAAGTTTAAGGAATTGTCCTGAAGTCAAATATGTACAGAAGCTGTTTCTGGAGAAAGCTACCCTATGTTTAGAAGAGAAATACGATGACTCAAGGTTTGCAACATGCAGCTCCCACTTTTATCTTGCATCATCAGTAAATCTCCCTAAGGTGTAATCTCTTCAGGCATGTACAGCAGTAGTTTCTCCTGTTACTCAACACACTTAGCTAGGCATCTCTCATTAAACAAATTCCAGGACAATGTTTTCTAAATATAAGAAAAAGCCTATCAAAAATAAATCACCGCTTCAGTATTTTAGAATTTTATCTTTTCAAAAATTATTGAAGTTTATTGGAATACAGAAACTCATTTCCCTCTCTCACTCCCCCCTTTGCCTGAAAAACAATGTAGCACTTATTTTAAAATATACATTTCATACAATTCTTCTATAATTTTTCATATAACATAAAATTGCACAAATATCTAAGCAAACACAATGAAGCGGCAGATAAACACTTTAAAAACAAAGCTGCAATTCCAGCAAACTGCAGAGGCATCTATTTTCCATGGAAACAAAAGCAATTTCACACAGTGCACCACTCTTCTAGAACTGCACAAAACCCCTGTGCTATTCTAGAATGACACATGGAAGTTCCCTCACTCATTATTTCCATGTTTACATCCTCAGTCAAACAGTGCTCAAAGGTGTAATTTACTTGACAACACAGTATTCAAGGCTGTGCAAAATTATCTTCTTTTAGGTTAAGCACAGACTTAACAGCCTTACCTAGCGGTATGTGGTCTGTCCCCAGTGTTTTGCAGTTTCCCAGATGCTCCACTGGCACTACCAGGTAGTGGTGGGGGGCACCAGGTTTGATATCTCTAAAGCAAACAAGATCTTCGTACTAAGAAAGGATGCAAACATATTAGAATCATATAATCACAGAATCATAGAATCACTGAGGTTGGAAAAGACCCTTGGGATCATCGAGTCCAACCATCAACCCTACTCTGCAAAGTTCACCCCTAAACCATATCCCCTAACACCACATCTAAGCCATTAAACACATATAAACACATTAATGATTAGGACGAGGATATTGGCAAAAAATAGGTAACAAGGTCCATCTTCCTCGTATGAATGTGAGACTTAACGTCGTATTTGAGGCAACTAGCAAAAATCTTCAGGTTTTTGGAGCCAGCCTAGCAAAAGACTTGTGCCCGTAAGCTGTGTCCTCAGGTGACCTTCGACCATCACGATTCCCTGGTGTCAGCTTTAAGGTTTCTAGCTGTTGTGCCAACATTTAGGGATGGCAAGGGGTGTTGTTCTGACTGACGCTTCACTCCCACCTCGATGGAGGAGCTGAGGGACCCCTTAGGAATAACCCAAACACGCTGCTCCACTCATGCACCACCCTCATCTCACCAGGGGTGCACACACTACTCCAGGGTTCGAGCTTTCATCCTCCAAAGCACAGAATCACAGAATAATTAAGGCTGGAATAGACCTCTCAGATCATCGAGTCCAGCCTAGGACCTAACACCACCACATCAGCTAAACCAGGCCACTAAGTGCAGCATCCAATCTTTCCTGAAACACCTCCAGGGATGGCGACTCCACCCCCTCCCTTGGCAGTCCATTCCAGTGTTTTATCCCCCTTTCTGTGAGGAAGAGCTTCCCAACATCCAACGTAAACCTCCCCTGGTGCAGCTTCAGGCCGTGCCCTCTCGTCCTGTCACAAGTTGCCTGGGAGAAGAGCTCGGACCCCCCCTGCCTGCATCTTCCCTTCAGAGAGTTGTAGAGAGGGATAAGGTCGAGCACACCCATCCACATACCCACCCACCCCTCCTCTGCTCTCCCGGGGGCCCTGCCCTCTCCACAGGCAGCCGGGACGTCCCTTTTCGTTACAAACCGGCACCGAGCAGCAGCCTCCCCCCAGGGCAAGCAGAGAAACCCC
>WEIS01049553.1:0-19866 GCA_013389965.1 Todus mexicanus
TTTAAGAAGAATTAACACAGTAATTAAATAGTTCTTTTAGGTGTTGTCTTAGAGACTTCGTCCTTTCTCTAGCTGTATGAGTACATCTGGAAAAGATGGATTATTATTTTGTTATTTTCCAGCCCCTCGGTGTTTACTCTTTCCCCCAGGATGATTTTATTTGCAATAAAAATTCATGAGAGAGAGTCCTCAGCAAAGCTAACATTTTCAAAACATACCGTTTTGCATCCTACAAGGCCATCAGCAGTCATCATGCTTTCCTGCTGAGCTCAGAAGGAAAGCTGCAGACACTGTCAGTGGGAAGATTCGTGTTCCAAGAGACTCTTTCTAAAAAAGGCATAAGGCAAAATCTTGGCACACATTTTGTATCTGTTTGGTTTAACAATTAAGATAAACCAAATAAAAGCTTAATGCACCATATGCTTAAAATAAAGAACTTAGTGTTAAGAAAACTTGGTATCATTTCAACTGAGAAAGCCTTTCCATCTCTCTCGCTGCATTCTATACATGCATATGCAGGGCATAGATCTAATCAGCAGCTGAAGTCATGCTGTGTCAAAAAGACTAAAATATCACATTTATTAGATTTCATGGATGTAGCAAAGGTTCATTTTTCTGGGGAGCTATTTATAACATCTTATAATAACGGTAAGAGGTTCCCTTTTCTACAATCATACAAATATGCCTTCAGAAGGATTAAATACTCTGCATTGTAACTCGGAAACAGTACGCTCTGCTGTGAGTTTGATGGCAAGCTTGGCTCTGAATAGAGGTTCTTTTTGTATCTCAATGGAATAGCTACGTCAGTCACATTTGTAACTCTGGTTGCTTTCAGGGTTTTGCAGAGTTGTCTTTGTGCTTCCATTAAACAGAAGCTGTGGGTTTCTAGGTGTCTGACAGCCACTTGAAAGTCAATTTGTAGTTGTTTATGCCTTTTCACTAGAGCTGCTCCTCATGGTATTAGCCAAAGGGACAGCAGCAAACACGTAGCACAACATTTCAAGCGGCCCATGAAAGGGAGGCGATGGGGAGCTTTACGGGCTGTTACCAGCAATCCTGCATTTCCACTTGGCAGGACTTGGACACACAGAGGAATTAATTTGGATGTGGGGCAAAAAGCACTAAGAGCTTGACTGGCTCTTAAAACCAGCAGCTCTGCCTCTTCCCCTGCCTGTAAAGTAAACCCCCAAAGATAGTCATACATGCTACTATCTTCTGAGTTTTACCTCCTCCATCCTTTTCATTCTCCAACAAGACACTGCTGTTGCCAAGTTTGGGGTGACAGTATGTTCAGTTCCTGTTATCATGAGACTTTATGCTTGTAAATTTTACAACAAAATCCATTTTGCTTCATGCCAAGAGAATACACTCTAGTATACAAGCTGGCTTTAATTTCAAGTTACATTTCTTGCTTATATGGTGTGACATAAACTTAGAATCGAATAGTACAAACAGGAGTAATGATTCCTCTGAGCTTGTAGAGACCAAAAAACAGCTGGAGTAAGAAGCAAGGATTGATCAATTCACTTTATAAAGTCAAACTAACAATTATGAACAAGTTATTCTAGCTTGAAATAATCCTTTGATCTCTCTCCAGGCCATGTTTGGCTATTTAGTGTTTGAGTTTCACAGAATACCAAGTGCATTATCTACAAGTGCATTTTGTGCCTTTTAACATCGCACATAGAGTTCATGTGGGACACCGTATAACACCTACCCAATACTGGGGAGGAGATAATTCTTAAGAGAACGTCTCAAAACAGTATTAAATACACTTCTATGGATATGGACCTCACTGAACCCATCAATCTACAGGACCTACAAGCTGGAACTACATCGAAGTTGGAGGGACCAAGAGTACCTACTGAACTCAAGGTTTGGACGCACATCCCAGCTGCATCCCATGTTTATCATGTGTGTTAGACTTAAGTGCAAATCACTGAGAAGAGTCTAGTGTGTTCAGGAGCTCAAGAACAACCACCCCTATGTGCTCCCTCACCTCTCCCCAACACCCCATTTAGCTTGGGGTGTAAGGCTTGGGGGTGAACTGCAGTCCATAGCTGTACCACCAACATAGTTTTAATCTGCCTCTAGTTGAAAATATATTAACTTAAAGTCACAGAATCTCCTCGTACTATAATCTCCTACAGAAATGGTTTATCAAAATAAAATAGGGAAAGGTCATAGAAGCAAATTTTTGAGTATATTAAGAATGTCCCAAGTTGATTAACATGAAAGAGAAGTACATTGAATGCAGCACTGTGGTAGACGTAATGAAAGAGAAGGCAACCCAGCCATTCATTAGCCATCTTCTAGCATTCCTGAAGACAGCATCTAGCATCGGTCAAAGCCTGGAGTATCAGCTCAATAGTGTATCCAAATAAGCATCAGATACACCATGCTCAATTTCTGCCCCATTTGTCAAATACTTCAACTCAGGAGCCAGATGTTACAATAGCAACCTCACCTCCTTTCCAGCAACTGGAAGCTTGGCAGCAAATAAAATAACAGCATTCACTCCTGAGTGAAGGGTTCTACCAAGTTTAACGGATATGATCACAGTATCGCCAAAGCTAGAACCTGGGAATATTCAAAGGCAAACTTTTATCTCCAGAAATATATCTGTCCTCCAACATTGAGTCAAATTGTCTAAACTAAACTTCCGCTTTTAATATGCTTCTAGAAGATCCAGCTTCTAAGATTATTTTGAGTAATTTCTTATCATGGACATAATGTGTCATTTTCTTTAATGACTGTCCTACTAAAGAGTTGGTCTTCCCTTCAGGCACTTGCAAATCCACATTTTCTTCAATATTTAATGGTGTTTTTAGCTTAATCCAATATTTCCTCTTTTTCCAAAGCCTCATTGCACTGGGTGGGTAAACTTTAAGTTCAGTTTCAAATGTCATGGTGGTTAGAGAGGGGGACAAAAAAAAAATTAAAAATTAAAATAAAATCAGGGAAACCTTCCACAGTGCCATGTCAATATCCAAGTATAGACTTAGAGGATATGGTCAAGTCTTAAGGTCTGCTTCTCTGTATATAGATAGTGGCTCAGAACATATCCTAGTTAAGTCCCTCAAACCAGCATCCTGGCAGCTTCTCTTCCACTTCCGAGACAACATGCCAGGAAGTACATATGACCAATACATCACATCAGCTTTGCATTCAGAAAGTCTTCTTGAAACCATCCTTTGCAATGACTGTGAGAACAAGATTTCTTTAACTAGTGTCTGGGAAAAGACCCACTCAGACACCCACAAAAAACCCCAAACACAACAAATACGCCCCCCCTCCCCTCACCCCCACCCCGAACTCGCCAAACAAAAATCCCACAAACTCGTGATGCTGTACGTTTATTCAACACAAAGATGTAAAGTGTGAAATTTGTTTTTAGAGAATAACAGGTTTTTCCTCCAGCTATACAGAAGAAGCCTTAGTTTTTATTCTAGGACAGAACCAATATTCACAGAATTATCAGCACTATGTATAGGCAGTATTTAAAGAGTTTATTCCCATTTGTTGAAGGATCCCAATGGCTATTTGCATTGCAGTAGTTTCTCTGCTTCTTTCATTGAGTCACATAATATTTTGATACACAATTGTTAGAAGTGAAATCTCTGTACTTTTGTATTTAATGCTTATGTACTACACTGGTTTTGACTGCAATGGAGTTAATTTTCTTCATAGCAGCTAGTATGGGGCTATAGTTTGAATTTGTGCTGAAAAGAGTCTTGACAACCTAGGGATGTTTCAGTCGCTGTTGAGCAGTGCTTACACAGAGTCAAGGCCCTTTCTTACACCAACCCACCAGCAAGTAGGCTGAGAGGGGCACAAGAAGATGGGAGGGAACACAGCTGTAACAGCTGACCTCAGCTGACCAAAGGGATGTCCTGTACCATACGACATCATGCTCAGCATACAAAGTGGAGGGAAAGAGGGGGAAGTGGAGGGACATTTGGAGTGATGATGTTAGTCTTCCCGAGTAACCATTACATGTGATGGAGCCCAGCTCTCCTGGAGATGGTTAGGCATCTGCCCGCCAATAGGAAGCAATGAATGAATTCCGCACTCTGCTTTGGTAGTGGGCGTGGCTTTTGCTTTACTTAAATTGTCTTTATCTCAACCCAGGATCTTTCTCGCTTTTACACTTTCAATTCTCTCCTCCATCTCTATGGGGAGAGTGAGTGGCTGGGTGGTGCTTAATTGCCAGCTGGGGTTAAATCACGACATGTACAAGAGACATCCCACAGCAAGTAAGGGGCTGGACTAAGCCTTATGTGATTAAAGATGGTGATTAAAGCCTGTGCACCAGATCTCACTACAAAATATTTTTCAATTAGAAAGACAAACATTTGAACTAATCCAGTCTTTCACTGCCAATTTGGTACCCAGACAAGTCATTATCAAAGGCTGAAACAGTGAAATGGTAAACATGGGTATGGAAGTAAAAGGCCACCTTTAACCAGAAAGTATCCCAAAATGATGACCAGAAAGCAGCTGAAGCATCTCAGAAGGCATCCTCCAGCAGTTCACTTTGCCTATCTCCTGCAACCTCTACCTGCTGGGGAGCAGCAGGCACCCAGGGCTGGTGCCAGAGACCAGCAGCAGCCCTGACAAAGTGGCAAAAGAGACAACCATAGGAAAAACCCTATGGGAATTGAGTTACACTTCTTGCTGTTTCTCCAGCAAGCAGCAAGGATGACTCATAACAGGATTCTAGTGGGTCAGGGTGTCTCTGCAGGGGCTGCCTCCTCAGTCTTCACGGTCTACAGGACTGTGACCCTGCACTTCAAGGTGCTGGCAGCACTTCAACAGTAAGAAGATAGATACTCTAGGCTGCCTATGCAATTTCTGAAATAGCCACTCATTCCCAACCATTACAGAAAACTCAATGAATATGAATTCCACATCTCTGGAAGATTTACTTCCTATTAATACAAACTCATGTATTCCAGTAATCATTTAGAAGAATTTTCTGGCTAAACAGCGTTTTGTCAAGAATGAGAGGAAAGATACAGTCTCAAAGTACACTGTAGCAAGCACAGTCTGGTACTTTTGAGGTGTTTCAGCAGTAAGAGGTTTGCCTGCGTGTAAGAAAACATATTGAGAACACTTGGCATCTTTAATGAAATACTTAGTATTTCTCCTAACTGATCTTATAACTAGGTCTCATTCTTACATGAAATAAAATCCTAACCTGTAAGCATAAATGAAAACACTCCTGCTGAATGCCAGTTGACACATGAATATATCCTATTTATCTTCTAGGCAATGCCTTAAAATACACTTACAGTTCTTGTCCTGCCCTTTTCTTATTCATGGATAAGTCTCACTGTGGAACAGCAGTTTTTCCTCAATGGAGCAGGTGAATAAAATTGTTATCCACACTTACTCTACTTGGATTAACATGCTATTGTCTCCAGAATGGTAAGGTTGAAGGATTAAACCTAAGAAGTGGCTGTTCCTCTTAAATTAATACACACAAGAAACACCAAAACAAGTCATCAGACAATAACTGGCTTCCTGCAACATGGCAGATCTGAAATCTTTGTATCAGCTCCTGGCTGATGAAAAATAATAAATGGAAAGGCAATGGTTCTGTCATTGCTACTGTTAATAAACATACTTAAAAATAAATATCTTACGAGACCTGTTCATGTTTCATCCTTGAAACCCAAACAACAACAATTCTGTTTACCACAGAGAGATTAGGCATCAAAGAAATGTGAAGTGCCAGGAAATGAATCCAGAGTTTATTTTAATAGATTCATTGTTACCTGTAGACACAGACTAAGCAAACATTTCCTTCAGCAATAAAGTCAACAGCAGCTTTTCCAGCTGCTCTAATGACTGCCTTTTTTTTTTTTTTTTTGACATCTGAGTTGATAGTTGTTGGCTTCATATTAGTTTGTTGAACTGACACCCCCACAATAACAGAGAAAACTGAGACAGTTTTAACTTAAATCTCCACTTTCTAATCAGATGAGCAGTTTCCTCACATATTCATGGCATAATTAAGAAGTTATATTAAACAAAATGTGACTGTCAGACAGAGAGCTGAATTACCCAGCACTTTGGAGACCTATAAGGCAGAAGCTAGCATTGGTTGAGGACTCATCCCTATTTAGGCACCCAGCTCCCTGCTGCAGCCCATGAAGCTGTCTGCAATAGGGTACAACACCAAAGCTCTGTGGAGGTTGTCAGAGTTTTGCCACAGGGTAGATATTTACTTACAAAACTTAAGCTGTGAGCGTATTAAGGATATTCATGGGCAATATTAGGCTGCTGAAGAATTAAGAAAGGAGGAAGAAGATGACTTTCACAGCATATATCCTCCTGTCACATGTTTTGAGATACTACTGGATTTGTTCTACTATCATCCCTCCCTCTGATTTTGTTTGCTCTCATTTTTATCACTAGCATCAGAAAGCATGAAAAGCAGAACCGTGAAAGAGAAGTAATAGAAAATTATACTGACAACAAAAACTTTAATTTTCCTATTTCTTGAAATTTTTCTTCCCTGTGCACATTAGAGATGGATCAGACTTCACATCAACTTCGGGGTCTCACAGGCTGAGGAGTATGCTGCCAAGTAATCCACCTCTCAGTTGTAGGGATTTTCCTGTCCATTTGAACTGCTGTGCTGAGGAATCATTTATTTTTGTGCCTACCACTCCCACAGGGGATTTTTACTCACTCATACACAAAGGCACATGCTTGCTCACATGCAATGTAGGCATGTGTAAATGCATGTTTATACACAAAGCAGGTCTTGTTTCTGTGGCACTAAAGCAAAAAGATTGTTACTCACCAGAACACAAAACCTGGCAAAGTTATAGGTCTAAGGCTAAAGAAATGATATGCTACACTAGTATATAAATAAGAAGTCTTAATGGATACCATGGCCAAAGGGTATACAGAAACAAAAGAGTTCATCAGCAGGATACTGCTAATGTCGTCACTCCAGCAAAGGGTCAGCTTTAAAAACAGTTTCTTGCTTGCTTGAAACAGGAGTTGGAAACTCAAGAACTTCACCAGTCTAGACTTCTTGCCGTTACAATGGTTCCAGAGAGCTACCACAATTCATGCATACGTAGACCGCTCCACGCACCCCCTGCTATCCTCCCCTTCCCCCTTCTGCTGATTTCCTCGCTGTCACAACAGTAGAACTCAATGCATGTTACCTAGACCTACAGGGCATGCTAAGAATGATTCCTGAAGTTGCCACAATTCCTTGTGGCTTAAAGCTTATTTTTTATTGCATACTTAATGAAAGCCTTTTTCTCTGCTTTGAAACAGCCAGAAGAGATTTACATTCCTTTCTTGTCTTTCACTTGAAATTTCAAGAGCTGCAGATCTCTTATCAAGGCATATTCCCCCAAAACATGCAGGGAGAAACCAGGGAAATACTTTCCTCTGGTAACCATGGCATTCTAGGTATAAATCAACAACAACAAAACCACAAACATCTAGTATAATTTAAATGCCCTCAGCCTAACCTACCTGCTGCTTCAGAAGATGCACAGATCCACAGGTCCTAGGCCATCTCTGGAAGCCTCACACTGCCCTTCCAAGGAACCTGAAGAGGCTGAGATAATACGAAGATTGGTATTTAAGCAACTAAATCCCACCCCAGGTGTTTAGACTACACATTTTACCTAGGATCCATCTGCTGGCAATGAAGAGAACAAGGTGACTTCAGCAGATGATTGACTTAACAGCTATGGGACATCTAACACCTATCCTGTAATGGGCAGTTTCTTCTTCAGGAGCTCAGAGTCTCAGATAGTCTAAACAAGGCATATTTTAAAAGAGATGTGCCAATTCTTGCTATTGTTATGAAGGTCAATAAATTTTGGATTTAACTACCTTAAAAATAGTAACAAGAAAAAAAAAAAAGGAAAAAAGAAAAAAAAGCCTGAGGAAAAAAAGCCCAGACCCTCAAAAAGCAAGGCATACTTCCTTTTCAGATAATCTTCTTTTTTATAGGCAGTATTGTCCTCTTTCTAGTGAAGTATTTAAGTCAGAGAAGAATGACAGCATAGGCTGTCAGATATCTGATACACATCATCACTTCTATGGTCTGGTTTCCCTTCTCATCAATATGGTTTAGGCAACATGACAGATGAAGCTTTTTTTTTTTTTTTTCTTACTTTAATGGCATCAGGATGAGTATCTGCCTGCATGAAGGCCATTTCATTGACCTTTAAAAGAACCCACAAGGTGGCAAATTGATAGTGGCCTGAACAAAAGGCAGGAACCAATTATTCTGCTACCAGGTATCAAATTATATTTTTTGTTACCATCCATCCCTGGATGCGTAAACCTCGAATTCTGTGGAGAAAGCAAAAGAAATAAAAATCCCTGTTTGCTCAGTGCATATATAGAAGTATATACTGTTGCTGGGATCCCGGCGTCTAGGGGGTCTTCGGTGTTAAGAAGTCTCCGGGTCCCGGTGGTTGATGGGGAAGCGTCCGAGTCAAGGTATACCTCATAGAGGTATGGTCGATGCTCACTTTATTGCCCCCAAAGCTCACAATATATAGCATAATACAGGGTTCAGGTGCCACTCTCTAAAGGCTAATTGGATACAAAAGCAAAACACACGGTACGCGTACTCTAGGAATTGGCTACAAACTACAAAACACACTGTACACGTACGACACTAATTGGTTAAAGACTACTGTCTGTCCAATCTTGGGGCACTGGCTGTCTTGTTGTCTTTCTTCTGTGCCAGGGTGTTATTGGCTCAGTCAGGGACAGTCGGGAGTATTCGGTCTTCTCAGGAATGTTCACGGTCCTTCTGTCCGGCTCACAGGCTGGGCTGTGCAAGCAGGCCTCCAGCAACACTGTGAGACCTGTCTGCTGCAACAAATTCTCCACAATATACCAGAGAGAGGATCTGCCACAGACTCGAATTCTATGCCAAGTTTTGAAATCAGAGCCAATATGCATAGGTTGGAGGTGTACTAGTAAATCAAACCTATCCATGACTGTCCCCTGGCTCTGCGGCCAGGTACCAAGGAGCTCCTGAGTCCATCAAGTGTCCTGAGCCTCAGCTCCCATATGTAGCCTGGCTGTAGGCAGGTTGTTCATGGGCTCCCTGGTCCACACTAGCTCCCATAGTTTTACCCAGGAACTGTTTACCGGGGCTGGCATGAGGCTTGGTGCCCCTCTGGCCATCACATTGAAGGAAAGGCTGTGCAGATGAAGAGGTCCCAGGCTGCTGGTGTTGAGCTAGGTGCTGGGAGGGCTGGTCTGCACAAGAGCCAGGCATCCAAAACAGAAGCAAGGGAGCTGTTGCAGGAGCATCAGGAAATATAGCAGTGTGATTTTCCTGAGGAAGAGGAGGATCCATCTGTGCAAATGGTAGAGAGCTGTGTGCTGGGGAGACAGGAGGTTCACACTCTGAGACTCAGCTGGTTGCTACCCAAAATCTGCATCAGCTTTCAGACATTCAGTGTTGGCTACAACTGAAGGGGAGCTAGCAAAACAGATCACAGATACTGTCCATGCTCAGAGATGACAAATGAGATAATGTAAATCAAGTTTTGAATGAAATCTGTGTCTGGGCTAAAGAAAGACCTACATTTCTCTTTGCACAATCTCAAGAACACCTTGGTTGTTTTAAGCCTTTTTGTGAGTCTTTCTATAGCTGCTTCTCCTGTTTAACATTAATAATCCCAAGGAGGTTCAGCTCTTGCTGCATGTGAACATGAGGATACTAAACAAAGGCCACAAAGGTTCTTATACGTGGGAGCCATACTGACTGATCTTTTCCTCACTGAGACTGAGATTTGGGAGCAAATGCTGACTATTAGACTAAAGAAGTACTGTCAGCATTTAGTAGACATGATGTTTATTAAACCAAGATGTGGCTAAGAAAGAGTCAGCGTTATTTTACAATACTTGATCCCAGAATTCACAGAAGCTTTGTCTTCTTCCAAAACATCAATAAATTCTGCAGTGTCCCATGAAGAGGATGCTTTCTTGTGCTCTAAATGTGGAACCCTACCCAGAAAAGAAGTCTAGTTATTTATTTTGGAGAGACAATACAAAGCAAAGGCTTTCTGTAAGAGTCCTTAGTTCCCTGGGCTGCTTATTTAAAATAAGCCTGGCAGTTTAAAGCAAGAATGTAAAAATACCTGTTCGGATTACAACTTCAGGGAGGACAGAGAACAGCAGAATAATTTCTAGTAGTGTTCCCTCTTTATATGTGCCTTTGAAAATGTAGTAAAGATATCCAGTATCCTCTCTCTTTCTTGAGCAACTGAGGGAACGATTTTGGGTCACAGCTTCTCAGATTTTTGACATCCTTTATTAAATAAGTTAAGACATGGAGAGATACTTACAATGATACCACTCTTTTAGGTTCCAAGTGATTTGTTTATCACATAATCATCTATGGCTAAAAAGAATTAGATGTTGAAGTTAAATCATTTTTTATATAGCTCTATGAATATAAATGGACACTTTGATCACTAGCTGACACAATGGATTGGCTCCCTGAGAATAATTAGGATATTAGACTTATGTGTGCTTGCCTGCCATCATGCTTGTAATAAGTTAAGCTACTTAATATGATTAGCTTCCAAAATGGAATTTACTGAATCAGAGAAGATGAGAGAAAATGAGGAAATAAAGTTTTCCTTATTGCTGCATGCTACAAATACCGAGTATCATTTTGGCTGTAAGAATGTAAGTTTTGTCTTGTTTTAATTTATGTCACAGAACAGAATTCACATAAACACTGTCTTCTCCTCAGACAACAACTTAAATGATAGGGTATAAGAAGCTCAAATTTAGATTTGGTTTATGAGAAAGTAATTCACACAGTATGGCAGCTCTACTAGAAGCAACATACAGAGATTGAAGACTGTCAGAATGAAGGTTGCTGAGTTGTTCTAACAAGGTCCATGTCCTCTGGATCCACAGACATAAATATGAAACCTGGCTTTTATCTCCAATTTAGTATGAACTAGGATCTTGTTGTTTGCCTGTCTTTCTGTAGAGGGGTCAAGAACCATGGCTGTCCCTGTCTCTGCAAAGAAGCAACCTACTCTTCATGAAAAGCCGGATATGTCATAATGCAGAATTCAGCTTGATGTAGTTTCAGAGAGTCCAGACATGAAAATTCTGTAATGTGAAAAGGAAGAAAAGACTTTCAGGTTTGACAATCAGAAAAATACAGGAGGAATATTATTAACTATAGCTACTTCCATTGGCAGCAGTGTTATTAATTAATGCTGTCAAAACAAGAAATTGATCTTATAGTCATTAAAAACTTGCAAAAGTAGCTTCAGTGTAAGCAATGTCCTATTCAGCTGAGTTTTTAGTGGTTTAACTTTCACGCAGCACAAATATACAAATCCATTAAGTGGTGTTTAGGTTAGCAAGGATCTAAAAGAGGAGGAAGAAGTTGGCTTCTTCCCTAGCGTTACCTGGAATGTCTTTAGCACAGAACAGGTGGGGCAGATCTGCACTGGGAAGTCATTCAGCTGTAGGGACATTAGCTGAGCCGTGTGTGGTTGTGCAGGTCAGTGTCTGGTTTCTGCAGTCAGGTACGAGGAAGCACATTTTTATCTTCTGAAGGAAAACAGTTCTGAGAAAAGGCATAAAACTAGGAAGAACACAAACTTGCTGAATCTCAAAGCTTTATGAAACTGTAAGTCATAGAATTGTTCTAATCGGAAGAGACCTTTAAGATCACCAAGTCCAGCTGTTAACCCATCACTGCCAGGTCACTACTAAACTATGTCCCTAAGTGCCACTTCTACACAGCTTTTAAATATCCCTCTGTAGAGCCTGAGCCTCCCTACTCTCAAGCAGACCAACACTCCTGCTTAACTTCATGTCATCTGCAAACTTACTGAGGGTGCATTTGATCCCCTCATCCAGATCATTGACAAAGATACTAAACAGAGCTGGCTTCAGTAATGAGCCCTGGAGAACATCAGTTGTGACTGGTTGCCAACTGGGTTTGTCCAACTCCATTCACTACCACCCTTTGGGCCTGGCCATCCAGCCAGTTTTTCACCCAGAGAAGTGTTTGCCCATCCAAGCTATGAGCAGCCAGTTTCTCCAGGAGAATGCTGTGGGAAAGAGTTTCTAAAGAGTGATTAACATCCAGGTGGACTACATTCACAGCCTTTCCCTCATCCACTAAGCAGGTCACCTTGTCATAGAAGGAGATGAGTCAAGCAGGGCCTGCCTTTCATAAGCCCATGTTGATTGGGTCTGATTGCCTGGTTGTCCCATATGTGTCTCATAATTGCACTCAGGATGATCTGCTCCATAACCGTCCCTGGCACTGAGGTCAAACTGATGGGCCTGTAGTTCTTCTGACCCTTCTTGTAGATGGGCATTACATTTGCTAAACTCCAGTCAATGAGAACCTTCCTGGTTAGCCAGGACTGCTGGTAGATGATGGAAAGTGGCTTGGTGAGNTCCCCTGTTAGCCAGGACTGCTGATAAATGATGGAAAGTGGCTTCATGTGCACTTCCATCAGCTTCCTCAGTACCCTTGGGTGGATCCCATCCAACCCCATAGATTGTGTGTAAGTAGTGTATTAAAAAAACCAAACCCTTGTGTTTTACTTAGAATTAAGCTTCTAGAGTTATTCACTCCCTGATTAAGTTCTGCGAAGAATTATGCCAATTAAATGGAACAGGCTGTAAGAGAGAATTTTCCTGTTGCAATGTTTTATCTGGGGGCTGCTTGTGGCAGGAGCATTTCAAGTAGTTGCAAACTTTTTAAAAATTTGCATTTATTTATTCCTTCTTTCAGTCTCACCAATCTTGAGTTGAAGACAAATGGGGGAGGTCAGGGATACATGGATGTGTAATAATCAAAAGCTTCTAGGAAAACACTGAGTATATCTCTTCTTCTGGAAAATTGTGACAGCAACCCTTTATGTTTCCTGAGCCAGATATAATTATTGCAGTTCTATTTGTACAGTCTTATTGGAGATTCTTTTGAAAATCATCATAGAAGGAAAAAGAAAGGGTGGCCTTTCACCAAAAGCTAGGAGAACCTGAAAAAACTCTCACTTATCACTGCATAAAAGGAATACACTGTGTTCAAGAGATGTCTGCAAGCTGGCCTCCCACTGCTTTGAGCCTAATTTGATTGGAGAGAAACGGAAAAATAGTGACCCTTGAAAACTCAAACTTCCTCTGTAAAAATCTGTTTTAATGTTAACATGGACCTTCAGTTGCCATTGCCACAGTCAGATGTTTGAAAAGTATTGATTTTCTTGTACTGATGATAAAATGTTATGAGAGTATTTGTCCAGGGAGTGCTTAGTGGCATTTTTTTCAAAGCTAAGTACATTATCTCATCTGTTTCAGAACATCTTTCTTTCAGAGAAACCATATGACATTAGACTGCTGTGAGTATGACTGCCTGCCAAGTCTCCTTTGTCTCTTCAATATTTAATTAGAAGTCCAAAGAATGACACAAATGTAGGAAACTATAGTCTGGAAAGCTGTGCTTAATGCAACTCATTTTTTTTCAACAAGGAGAACAACAAAGTCAGAACAAGATTTTTGGCCAAGCTGAACAATGAAAACATTTTTGCATGAATATTCATTCATGTTTTCTAAGACTCCAGCTGGTTACACCAGTTCTGCCTACCTTCCATGAATTTCAGATTTCTTGTCGAGAACATTCATCTTGGAAATGAGGTGCAGGAGATATTCCAACTTGCATAGCCAAGTGACCCATGTGGCATAGCTGCAGGTGTAACTCCACTGCCACAGCATTACCTCACTCTGATCTCTCCAATAAACTACTGAGATCTGCTCCTGGAGCAACTTCACACTTACTACCACTTTAGTTGTGCTCTTGACACAAGTGTGGTGCATATTCATTGTGCCGAACCACGGGATCTGCACGAGTTCAAGCATGTCACTGTCTTCCCTACAATAATCCTTGTATGGTGTGGTATAAGTCAAAGAATTGCTTTGAAAAGCAGGATCAATCCATTCTGATACACGGAGAGAGGACATGAGAGCAAACCATCCACATGAATGGATGGTGTTTCTCTTAAATTTAGAAGCTTGTAATTAGGTGATGCACCAGTCTGGCCCCGTAGCTGATCACCTTCCTTGAGGAGGCCATCTATCAGAGCTCTCGTAGTCTTCCCTGTTTCTGTTCTCTAGACTATCATGGAATGATTTCCTCCAGGTTCAAAGGGAGGCTGAACCAGAATCTAGAGACTTTTTTTCCCCCTTTCTGCCTGTTTCCTCAGATTCTTTGGGTAATTTAAGCCAACACAGTCATATGGCAAACCATTTTACAGTGCTAATGCATAGTTACAGAGCAATCCTCAGTTTGGTTTTTGTTTTTTGGTTTTTTAAAAATTATTATTATTTGCCTAGCCATCATTTGTGTAGAATACGTTGGTTCTGAAGGAAAATTAGGGACAAAAAGACAATTAAAATAATGACATAGACCTAAAGAAGGAAGAAAAATTTTTGCCCCAGCAGGGCTCTTAAGGTCAAGCAAAACAAGGATATCTCTGGTTACTGTCCAAGTGATTCTTCCAAAAGGCCCACAGAGCTGTACTGTGTTTTGTTGAACGACCTATCCTAGCCCCTTTTATAGTTCTGAACAGTAATTTATTCTTGGATTGGCCAAAATATTAAGTCCCTGCTGTTTCTACTATGATGCTGACACAGAACATACTGCAAATGCAGAAGAACAATTATTCGAGTGTGCAGTTATGTGTGTTGCAAGTGTTGAGAAGGAGAGCAGGTGTTTTTAAGGAGGCACAGGCCTGTATCAACCTCAAGCGAAGCAGGGGACAACTCACCATGACAGCGACTTACCTGGTCCAGGAAACTGACCCATGAATTAGCCTTGCTGGTGATGGCTATGAGCTCAGCTCAGTTTTTCATTGGGAGAGTCTCAGTTATTTCTTACAATACTGAACTCAAGCCTTTCATTTTACTCTCTACATGGGCAGCTGAGGCAAGCCCTTTTGGGCCCAGGCCCTCCTGCCTTCTAACACTCCTTTGGGAGAGAAATGTCCATCCTAGAGGGAGTGTCTTGAGGCAAGACAGGGCGTTGAGGAAGCTTTAAGGGAGCTTGAAGAACATCATTCAGTTTTTACTGGGGAACATTATTTCCTCTGCAAAACTCCTTTATCATCCATAACCCTGAGCTGGGGAATTTACAATTTTTTTTTTTTTTGTCAAAAGAATTTTTTTTACAATTGTCAGAAACATTCTGTCTTCATCTGTACCCACAGGCATATTTCTACGGAGGGCTGTCTTCTGTTGTGGTTAAAGACACAGGTCCTTCCTACTTTGCAAAGATCTCTGTATGGGTCTGTCTTTCACGCATATACACAGAGACGTACACCCACAGCCCCTTTTCCCTGGTTGTCACAGGTAGTAGAGATGATCTGAGTGGCAGTCTTCTAAAAGCTTTTTGGCTGGCAGATAGGGGCACACCACTCCATTAAGCGATTCCAGTCCTTTAAGGGCTTCACCAGAACCATAACTCAAACACTTGTTTTACAATGCCCCATGTTACAGAGAAATGCCATCCTTACCTCGCAGACAGGGAACTGAAGCATAGCAAGAATTAAATGTTGAAAATCACAGCTGCAGCAGAGCTACCAGCAGAAGTAAAGTACATCCTAGATGAGCATCATGTTGATTCAACTATTCTATTAACAGCCAAATATTTGGAGAGGAAAATGAGGGTAAAATAATGAAGGTAGGAGACATTAGTTGAAAAAAAGGAACCATGGGACAAAAAAAAGGATTTATCATCAACTGATTTTACTGTGTAATCAGGCAATTGGTCTCCATTTTGATTGTTTGAGAGTGCCTCCTGCCATGTAACTATAATGGCATTTGGGGCAAGTTTTCATACTTTCAGCTCTGGAGCCCTCAGCACAGGAGGGACATGGACCTGATGGACAGTCCAGAGGAGGGCGGCAAAAATGATCAGGGGCCTGGAACACCTCTCCTATGAGGACAGGTTGAGGGAGCTGGGGTTGTTCAGCTTGGGGAAGAGAAGGCTGAAGGGAGACCTTACAGTGGCCTGCCAGTACCTGAAGGAGGCCTACAAGAAAGCTGGAGAAGGTCTGTTTACAAGGGCACATAGCAACAGGATAAGGGACAATGGTTTTAAATTAGACAAGGGTAGATTCAGATTGGACATTAGGAAGAAGTTCTTTACCATGAGAGTGGTGGAACATTGGAACAGGTTTCCCAGGGAAGTGGTGGAGGCGCCATCCCTGGAGACATTCAAGGTCAGGCTTGATGAGGCTCTGAACAACCTGCTTTAGTTGAGTGCTCTCTGCAGGGGGGTTGGACTAGATGACCTTTGGAGGTCCGTTCCAACCCAAAGCATTCTATGATTCTGTGATTCTATGATTCTATATTTCATTTGCTGCTGCTATGAATATGTGGGATGTATGGGAAGTAGAAGGGCCACTGGATGAGAGAGCAATATCTCCTTTGACCCATGATCCCAGGGGAAAGCAGAAAAGAGAAGAGCAGGACAGTGAGAAGAAAACCTCTGGCTAGTGGTTTGAGAATGTGTCCTGTAGGCTAAAAGCTGATTACTGGCCAGCTGCTTCTGAACACTGTGAGTGTTTGTAGCTCCAGGTACTGCTTACTCAAACCAAGGCACTTGGAGTCAGATTCTTGTTCTGAAGATATGGGTCAGATCTTCAGGCACTCAAGTTTCAGAAACTCAGGCCAAACTCCACTAGAACAAACAAACAAACAAAAGAACAGAAAAATAAGAAAACGAAAACCAACCATTCTGCAAAACAAGCTAGAGCCACTGACTGTCCCTTGGGCATCTCATAAATAGGGTTATGTACAGATACCTCTGGGAAGCTGTTTGAAACTCAAACAAAGGCTGTATTTAAATAATTATATAAACTATACTTTTCTAGACTATTCCTGTTCCCATTTTAATCAAATTTTCTTTTGCAATAAACCCCAAAATCTAGACACTTAACTATCATCTTCGAAGACAATGCTCTTATTATAAGCGAAAAGCAGATTTAGAGAGTTAATAATAAAGTATAGATAATGTTTTCTTGAGCAAAAAAGAATCACTTCATAATATATTGCTTGCAATAAAGAGTAAGCCTCAGATTTCATGTAGCAATATTAATTACTAAGGAGAGAGAATGAAAGAAATCATGTCAGATTATGCTTCTTCTGAATCACAGCAGAGAAGATAGAGTACATCTTCTGAATAAACAGATTATGTTACAGGGAGTGAAATTAGCAGGCAATCTTCAGCAATGCCTTCCTCTACCAGTTCTCCATATGATTTCTTGTGGGCAGGCCCAGGGGAGAAGAATTGATGGCAGAATGATTATTTCAGCTTCCCATGTTATTATTCTGCAGCCTTTCTCAGAGCAGGGGGATATTAATGATTCCACCTCTTCTCTGCGCTGCAGAGAAATTAGGTTTTACATCAGCATGTATTGTATGTGTAACAAATAATTGCTTATTGCAAAAGCTTTTTGATCTGAAACTATGAGAAATGGCCCGTGGAAGAGAAAGGACTTCGTGTACTACTGCTGGAGGAATAATACATTTCAAATAATTGATGTAAAATAAGATTGCCATCAAGAAAGCAATGTAATAACCACAGGTTCTCATACATGAAAGACCAAGGTATTCACTTTACATGTTACAGTGAGAATATTTCTATGGATTTTGGTGGCCTCATCCACTCTCCCGTGCAACCCAGGATAGAGCCCTCAACAGTGTAACTATCCCAGGGCGGCATAAGCCAGTGTTACCAGGGCTGGGTCATTCTCCCGACAGTTGGCTAACACCACCTTTTAAGAGCCAGTTCTTTAATTAGTGTATGCACATTGCATCCCTAATGGAAAAAAGGTTTGGGAAGGCCCTAGGCTCTGGAGGAATTTCTAGAGAGATTCCACCTCTGAAGAAAGTTCTGTTTTCTGCAAAGGTGGCAAGAAAGCTAATAATGTCCATGGTGCCAGAGCCTGACAGTCTGCACGTGTTCTCCTGAGCCCTTCCTGAAATCACCCGCAACAGTAGTTACCCCAGCTTCATGCCTTTGAATGCCTCAACCTTGACTTAACATTCTTCTCCAGCCTGCTGAGAAGAGCAAGGAACAGATCAAAAATCCTCAGAGAGGTCCACATTGCCGAGACATTGTCCTACATAGGCTAGAGCACCTGCAGGACTGCTGGTATTGGGGCAGTGGCCCAGTGTTGGAGTGGTGGGAGGCAGGAGAGATGAAGGACCCTTCCACAGGCTGCTCTTGGAGTATGGGGTGCCACGTGAGGAGTGCAGGCAGTGACAGGAGCATGAGCAGTTAGGCAGCCCCAGTGTTAATGCCAGCTTGGAGGCAGGGGGCAGAAATGTTGGCCCCAAGGCTATTGTGTGTCAGGGTTGGGGAGATGAGTACCACACTGCCAGCCTACCCTGAATGCCAAAAGCTTTTGCCCATGTGTGCTTAGTCAAGGGAAGCTGTCATTAGCAGTTTACTTGTAAGAATCTCTCCTACGCTAGAAACCCCGTGGGGAAACCATACTGAAAAGAAAAGAAGGCTCTGAAATACTAGCTTTCTCCTTAACACACAGTGAGGTTAAACTACCTCATGCCTATGTGGTGTTCACGGAAATGTCTCTCCTTTTTGTCAACTGAAAGCCTTTTTGCTTTGCAGAGCTCTGCAGATATCCTGGAATGCACTGCTGTTACTTGGTGACAAGAATGGAGTCAAGCATGAGAGAAGCCCTTCATCCTCTAAACTGCAGAGGTGCTTTTTCAAAATCATGGAGTTAACCGCCCCTTCTAAAAAGATGATTAAAAAAAATCTTTTCAGAGGTGGTGGGTAGACGATGCTGTGCACTGTCTGTTCTCTGCCCTGCAAAAGGAACTTCTTCCATGCCCTTGTGGTGGGCAAGGTTGCCCATACCCATTGATGACAGTGTTTCTGTTAAGAACTCTTATTTAGCTGAGGTGTTTCTCCAAAGATTCATACAATAGATAAACAGCATTTGCCTAGAGATGATGACATAACATCTTGCCCTTTGAGAAATACCACCTCATAAGAATTTACCCACTGTTTAAAAAATGGGCAAGAGAATTATTATTTTTTTAAAATGAATATTTATGTTTAAATTCCTAGTAAGGAAGACGCTACATTATATTGTGTTTGTAGTGTTGCCCTACCTTGTATTTGGGGGAAGATCTCACCTGATGTGTATCAACCCAAAGCCACTGGAGGCTGGGTTGGCTGTGTAAGAAGAAACATCCGTGTGAATTTGAACTACACACGAGGCAAGCACCTCTCTGGAGGAACAAAGGGATTCTGCCTACTCCATTACTTGCCTTATCCTCCAACACCACAATGCCTCAACAAAATTCTCTCACAGCACTCTCTGGGAATGGGGAGCTTACAGAAAAAATCTCACAATAAATTGCTATTAGTGAGAACAGATATAGTCCTTTAGTTCTGAAATTCTGTGATGGCTCCTGTTTATTTAATCACTTTTCACTAGAAGAATCAAAAAACCTTTAAGGAAATGAAATGGCTTTTGTGCTAGCTTGCGGTATTTTTAGGTTTATTCCTGCAAGGTTCCCAAAAGGTAAAAGAGGAGTAACCTAAGAGGGACATAACCTTGGAGAGTAACCTAAGAGGGATGTATAGAGTTTCCTTGCCTTTCTGAGAAGCACTTCTAACTAAAGAGTAGACAGTACATGTGAAGCAGTACAACTTTCCTTTTTTGTAACTATGGTATAAGGTACTTAATTCCCATACAGTTACTCCCATCCAGGAAGAACAGTGCAACATGGCCAAATGAGGCATCCTCATGCCAATAGAAACCTTAATTACATGGTAGG
>WEIS01049554.1:1733-24969 GCA_013389965.1 Todus mexicanus
CATATTTCTGATAATTGACCCTTTTTTTTTTTTCTCAAAGAATTATTCAGAACACCCTTATTTGCTTCCCAGGTTTCCAATAGGAACAGCATCATAACATTCTTTCTGTCCGTGCATAGACCCACTAAATAATTCTTGCAGAGACCAAAATGACTCTTTTGTTTCATGTTCTCTCCTGCCAGGCTTCTGTTCCAAAAGCCCGTGTCCTATTTTTTTAATAAATTCGCTATAATCTCCAGATACTAATTTTTATTTATTTATTTTTTATTTTAACTGTAGTTCATTGCCTTTAAGCATGTACTTGGAAGCTGAAGGTGCTTTCCTCTCTTGTGCTTACAGGACATCTTTAAATATTGCACATTGTAAGTATAAAGAACCGCAAGACAGAACACAGTCATCCCTCTGTGTTTCTGATCTCTGTGGTTCCCATCTGTCCTTTCACCAACAGCACTGCTGCCCTTTTTATTTCTTGATGTAGCACATCTCTACCCTTAGACTTTACTGAACCTGTCCAAAGAGCCTGGAAACCCTTTCCTTCTAGGTTTGACCTCAGTCTGTGCAGACAAACATTGCACCTATCTGTTCAGCTTCTCTAAGCACTCCAGCAAGCAGAGGTTAGTTCTTCTAAATGTATTGCTTATCTTCTGAAGTAGTGGTTTTCTCATTTTTCTACGTTCTCTAGACACTTACGTTTTACTTCCATGCATTTTCTCTATTATCTTAACTTTTATGAAAAAAAAAAAAGGTTTTGTATCTGTGAAATCGTAACTGTCACACTTATTGTACAAGTTTTCAGCAGATAGCAGGGTATGCCTGCCCATTTCTCTTTGTTCTTATGTTCCCTGCCTTCTCAACCATCTTAGTTTTCATCCTTCCTGGAGATGCTGTCACATTCTTTCCTTTCTTCCAGCACTTCTTTCTATTCACCCAGTCCCACTACATTCCAAACTTCCTCAGAGGTTCTCAGATCCTTCAAGTTCATCTGATCTCACAGCTAGAGCCCTCAGAAATTTCATTGTGCCTACATTTCCCAGGCTGTCTGTATTGTCCTCGCCTGGAAGTGACAGCAAGCGCCAACAACCTCCCCAGAGTAGTGTGCATAATATAGATTCAGATTACGTCAGTGGCTGTCATCTCTTGAGGCTATAGAAGTAGCCTCTCCTTGGGGAGAGGAGACTATGGGTGGCCTGGTCTCAGAACAAGAGCATATGTTTTTATCCTATGTCTGCAAAAATCTAGGCAGTTGACAGCTCTGGAAGTCTATTTCTTACCTATATGGATTGTGGGTACACAGCATCATGGTTATACAAGTAGCCTCTCCTTGGGGGGAGGAGAGTATGGGTGGCTTGGTCTTGGGATCCGAACTGCACATTAAGAACTAGAAAACAGCATCCAGTTTCCAATCTTAGGGAAAGCTTAACAAAGCTCAGCTTGCTGAGAAACTTGTACTCCAGTTGAGACTTCATTCCTGTCCCTTGTCACACCACACAGGAGGCAAGTCGTGCCGTGTGATGGATGCACTCAACTCTACCTTATCCAAACCAGCAGCAGTTTGGTAAGAGCTCCAAAGGAGGTAAAGGCCTGAGCAGCAGGTGGGTGAAAAACTCCTCTAAGAAACCCACAGAGGAACGGAGTGAGCAAAGACAGTTGTGGGTACTGGGAGTTTCATGCATACCTCTCCTGTTGTATGCAGTTTGACTGCAAGCCAAGCACTTTAGCCTGTAAATATGATATGACAGCCTAAGCAAGCATCCTTTGAGCTCTCCTTGCTAGGCAGTGTGGCTGCATGGTGGTGATCTCCAGTAACAAGATTTTTTTATCAATGACAAATTGGTGGATAAGCCAAACTCGAATTTTCCCTGGATAGCAACTGAACTGCATGCCAGGCTAATCTCTGTGCAAATCCTTCCAAATTGATTCTAAGTAAGTTTTTCTTCTGTATATTTCCTCTGTGTGGTAAGCAATAGAGTGAACCTTGCCACTGAACTCTGTTAAGTTGCATTTCTACAAACTTTAAGTAATCTAAAGCACTCATCTGTGACATGCCTGCCAAACCTCTTTAATTAACAACAGACCAGAACTGTGGCAGCATCCTGATTGCAAGGAAGAGAAAGCATGCATTCATGTGTGTGTGTGCAAATGTAAGGAGTGTAAGGAAACCAAGTGGACATCTCCCTCATACATAAACTAGATCAGCTCTCATCCCTGGTGATCCCCAGGGCAATAGTACGAAACTGAAGGATTCACCTACAGTACTGAAAGCAATGAACCCTGGCCAACCACAGTGCAGTTTTCTGCTGTGTTCCAGGTAGAGCGCCCCAGAGAGAAAGAAATGCAAGTCCTACAGTGAAAGTGTGCTGCCTCTGCTTGAATTGCCACCATCCAAACTGGAATAACCCATGTACGGCCTCACTCATGTCCCACCTCACCATCCCTGCTCGGCTGATGAGGTTCCAAGCTGTTGTAGGATGGCAGCATGGTCACTACAGCCTCAACAGTGAAGCGATGTGGAGTACCGAGACCTGGTGCCTCATCTTGGAAAGCAGTGTTATTGTGACCGTCAGGGGCGGGTCCCAGTGGAGAAAGTTGCTGCCGAGAACGGAACCAGCGTGAGGCCAAGATAAAAGTGATGGCGATGAAATCCAGAGTCAGCTCTGCAAGCTCCATCACAGACAGGACAGAGGATCCAAACCAGAGACTCCACTGGTTCCCAAGCTGGGATAGCAGAGTCACTACCTGCAAGGGACGGAGTAAGGGCAGTCAGAACAGCCCTTGTCCAAGCTGTCTGCCTCCCTGCCTGCTCCCACTAGCAATGCCTCCATGGTGCTGGGGAGTTCTCCCACAGGAAAAGAGAGTTGATAGGGATTTCGTGGGGGAATGGGTAGCTAGAAAGGACATGGCAGTAAAGTGTGTACCGTGAAGGCTGGAGACTCCCCATTGGTCTTGTAGTTCCATTCCTCAAAAAATATATTCACTTTGGCAATTCCGTTCCTGTAAATGAAAAATGGTGCTCAGTAGCCCCAAATTCACAATCCATGCATTTTCTCACTAAGCTAACTGTCTTCTCTCTTCCCTTCTATCCTGTCTTCCTCCCACACGTACCACTCAGAGGCTTATCCGCACCTCTGCAATTCCCTCATTCTTCACTGAATGCAGTCTTTGATATGTACAGTGTACTTCTGAGACTGCACTGTGAAACCCAATGTTTGTGGCATCCTATGTTGGCTCCAAATACAAGCTCCTGTGTGGCTTTCCATCCCACTCTTCCATAAGCCCTTACTGTGACTCCAGATCACAAAAGCAGCTGCCTGGGGTAGTGCTAGCATACTAGCATCAGAGCCTGCACTTGGGTTCCCAATCCTTGCTGAAATCTCATTTTATCTCTACTCTGACTCAAATCCACTGGCCTTGTCCACAGGTCCCATGCTTAATCTCTTCCTATCAGCGATTTAATCTTAACTCTACCCCCACAACATATGCACTGCACTAGGATGGTTTCTGGTTTGGATGTGACCTCTGTTTAGGGGTTCTCACCTCTTGGATGTGATATTGTATTTGTTTTGTTGTGAAAGCACATAAAAAACCCAGTCCTGAAATGAAAGTGAAATAAATTCTGTTACATGATCACAGTCATCTCCTGTAGGTTTAGTACGAGTCTCCAAATGGGAGTGAGAGTAGTGCTGTGGAGCCAGGACACCCTCTCCTTACCTCTGAGACAGCAGAAGGCCAGTGGGAATATCCAGCTGACAGCTGGTATTCTGTCATTCTGGAAAACAAGAGGCTGTATTAGCTGTGGAAGCTATAGGAGCCACATGGTCAGGTCTCTAAATCTCCAGGCACACCTGAAAACTCCCTCCCATGCTGAAGTTCTGCCCACTTCACACTGAGCGCAGTCCCTGGGATCTCACTCCCAAACTGATGCTGATGCTCCTCAGCCATTTCAGCCTCCAAAATATCATTTTGGGTTGCAGCTCAGCTATTAACTCACACTACTGCCCTAGTCAGTGAAAGCATTCTAACACCTCTAGGAATAAAGAGTTTCCAGTCCACCTGACTGAGTGGCAATCAAACTTACTTGCAAGGTTTCCGACATTTGTGGAAACAGCCCAGTACGTCAGCTTTGAATTCAGCCAGGAGTTTGTAATAGCAGTAGCCTGAGCAGCAAAGAAAGTAAATCCAGGTAAGCTGACAGTATCTGTATACAAAGGTGATGTGTGACAGTGAGGAGAATCCAGAGAAGGTTTCCTTCCGCAGGCTCAGGAGAGATTAATCATCTGAGACAAGATTATCTTTCGGATGTCCCACACCAGGAAGTTCACTGAAGACAATGAGGAGATGTACTAGGACATGAGGTGGACCTAACAGGTCCAGGTGGGAACAAGCTCTACTATTCCTCCTGTCCACTTACCCCAAGCTATGTGCTTTGTGTAGTCACAGTACTCTGCTCCAATGGGTAAGGGATAGAAGTAATATGCACAGCCACAGCGCTCTACCATGTTGAGCTGAAAGCAGGAGCGAATGCAGACCTGGAAGGCATATAAGGTGGAAAAGGCTAAACAAAGGAACCAAACACACTGCAACCTCTATCACATCACATCACACTATTAACAGAGCCCACAAACAAGCATGGCTATTAGGAGACTGAAGCGTGTCAGGAAAATAGGGAAACAAGCTGGCATGGGATCAGTTATAATGAGTTACCTGTTCAGTATATCGGGATGAGTACAGATTTTGCACTGGCACGTCACTGCCATCCTCTGTGCAATCACTGTAACTACCTCCAAGACGCAGAGTCATCTCCTAGAATATCAAAGTCATTACGCAGAACAGGCACTTCGTTGTTCTCTTTCTATGCTTCCATGCCACACACTATTTGTCTATCATACCTGCTTCTTACATTTTCCTGCGGAAGCCAGCCCCTCCTGCTTTCCTCTATTTCATTGTTCACTGATAAATCGCAGCTTTTCATCTAGTCCAGTAAACTGCTCTTCTTCCTCTCCCTTCACTCCATGTGATTAATCCCCTCCCTTAGATGCACACTGGGCCTGTGACAACCTATTTGTATCTATCCACCAAATTAAACCTCTGTCACATGCACAGCTCTTACCCCTGCTGCTTCCTCACCTTTCTCATGCTGATGGAGGTCTCGATACCCGGACGCACGTTGAAACCCCCATCATCCATGAAGGCTGGCTCATTCTGATCGTGGACCATGACCCTGGCTCCTGTCACCGTGGACAACAGAGGGATGAAATCATTCTGTTCAGTGCGCACCACCAGAGAGAGCCCTGAGGAAATGTCAGAAAGCAAAGGAAGTCATGGCCAGTCATTGTGCAGAGGAGTGGAGAGAGAGCACAATAGTTAGAAGTAAGTAAGAGGCAAAGGACGGGAAACTTCACCAAAGGTGGGCAGCAATGGAAGGTGGCTGGAGGGAGGCCAGAATCAAACAGATCAGCTGCTGGAAACAGCAGAATGGGCAAGGAGGAGGTGAAGACCAGGCTGTCAGGGAACATAGCACTACAGCTCAACAGGGGACTTTAGGAAGGGCTAGCACAAATCCAGAGGGAGCTACTAGCATAAGGATCAGGCACTGATGGGAGAGGTCAGTGAGGCAGCAGCAAGGGACAACCATGTCCATGAGACAACCATCTCCACATGAGACTGCAGGAATGCAATCTGCCACCACAAGTGTTAAACATAGAAGGATGCCCATAACTCCTGGGGAAAACAGAGCTGAGCTGTTATCCTTATTCACCAAAGAGTGTCTCTCACCCACCATTATTGATCCCAGGCAGTGATGATGTCCACAAGCTGCTGCTGTTGTCATTAAAGGTATAGCAGTTACCATACAAGGGATGATGGAAGTGGGTATAATTCCTGAAAGGGAAACAGAAACGTTCCCATAGGGTGAGAAGGGCTGGAAGACCAAGGGGCTTTCTGAAAGGAACAACTCTGTTTTCCACCTGCAGGGAGAGGGGCATAGAGTAGATGGGCAGTATTTGTTACATAAACTCACTCGAACATGGAAAATAATTAAAATGTGCTGTAAAAAAGGTCCTGTAGCTGGACAGGGTTTTACACCAGGTTTTTCATACTGTTGACTCTTGAGAGCCCAAATGGGTTTTAGCAGTACTAGTAATTACTGTATTATCTTCCTAATATTCACAAAACTCTTAGCAGTTCCTACCCCCTTCCCTCCCTTGCTGATGGGTTTCATTCCACTACCTTTTTGGCTTTTTGACCAATACTGGCAGGAGAGAAGTTGGAAATTTTTTTTCTGTCTTTTTATAACAGCTCTCTCTTCTACTCCTGCTGCATGTGGGCTGATGTAAACCACTTTACCACTGTAAGGAGTAGAATAAAGAGACTTTTACACTGTACATTTATACCCACTGTAGGGTTTGTACTAGTAAAACTATTCCATTTGTGTGAAACCCAGGAAAAGGAGAAACCATTCTTCACAATCCATAGTCTCAGGTCACAAAAACTGTGACCCTGGTGAGCACAACCCTCAGGGAAGACTCAAGAACCAATTTTGAGACAATGGGAACTGAACAACCCCACCTTGGAAAAGAGGACCTCTAATGTTGGTTTCTTGAATTCCCTCGGACCCATGCACAAAACAGGGTTGTTTTCAGGAAGACTCGGTGAGCTATTTCCAACACTTACGCCTTGTCACATGTTGCTTCATTGAAGCGGCAAGAATAGATGAAATTCTCAAAGTCAGACTCATCCAGGGCTTTCGCATCAGGCATCTGTGCCAGGATATTGATGTAGTGAAAGCTGTACCATTCCCGTACGGCATCCACCCCTGAGGAGTACGCCTGATGGAAACAGTCCTTGTTGTTTTCACTGCACTGTTAAGAGGAGAAAACCAGCTATGTCAGAAAAGTCTTGTCCAGGAGGCGAGGCTATGGCCGTGGATTAGCTGTGCTCCCTCAGCATGGGCAGGAGATGAACCTGAGGGAGTAGAAGAGCTTCACAGGGCTCCTGCGCTCTACCAAATGGCAATCAGCAGGATGGGGAAAAGCAAAACCAGGGCAGCTCTTCGGTGGAAGGGAAACACTAGGTGAATGTGCAAGGCTGAGTAAAGCCCAGTAGGCAGGAAGTCATAGTGAGGTGTGCAGGGTGATCAGCTATGCATAAATTCCACGTGGTATAAAACCAGAAACTTTAAATTCTTGTGGAGAGCTCTTCCTTCAGGCTGTGTCTAGAAAAACATTTGTGATCCTGTGGGAACTCCAGTTTACTGGCAAGCGATTAGCTTCAGTCCTTCAGTGCCTTTTTAAATGCAAACACAGATACCCTAGGGTGAAGAAGTTGCTACCTACAAGCAAGGTCGATCATGATCACATTTCACATGGCCTACAGTCATCCTATACTTTCCTCTTTGCTATTATTGAGCAACACTGTGGTTGATGTTAATAAACGGTTCTCCAAAGGCAACTGCAAGGCTTATGCAGCCATCAGGAAGGACAGTTTCCCTGCTCTGCCTAGGAAAAGGTGGGCACTCATGTGGACAAGTCTCCTTGGAGCCCACATGAACAGAGATGGGACTTTGGGAGCAGGATTGCATTGGGCAATGGATTCAGCTCTATCTTCAGCTGTCATTAACAAAAGCCTCTGCAGATTAATCAGACTTCTATGTAGGAAAAGGGATGGCGAAGGGCGACTCAAAACTGAAGTAGCAATGCAGAGGCCGGAGTGGATAGGACAGAGGATATCTAGGGATCTCACCAGAACAAAGCCAATTTTCCAGTCATTTTTGTCCACTGAGGGACTGTTCTCTGGCAAGTTGACTAAGTTATCCCGCTTCTGCCTTCGCAGTGGATGGCGCTGGACATGATGGAACAGGCTTCTTGAGCTACGCTTTTGTGTGGACAGCATGGACCAGTCACTTGGTGCCAGGGACATGTTGTAGCCGTAAAGGTCTAGTAGTGTTTGATGGGTGATTTGGTCCAGCTCATCCAGCTTCTTCCGGATGGCGCTGTATCTATATGTGGGGGAGAGAAAAGCCTGCAGGTTTAGGGCTAGATGCACATAAACAGCTCAGAATAAGACTTGCAGCAAACAAAGTTAGCTGGGCTGATTGAGGATATTCCTGCCACCAGCTGAAAATCTAACACCTTGCTGGAGGCTCCCATCCTTGTAGGAGAGAAGTGCATATGCTTTTGTCCTGTGGCAGTCTGCAGTGCAGCCTGCTAACATATAGGACCAAGTAGCTCCACCTAAACTAACATGCCTTACTCTGAATCCCCTGCAGCAGCAAAGACTTTTGAAAAAATGTCCCTTCCACTGGTACTTCTACTGAAGGGGACAGTCAAAGGACCATGAACAGAACAAGAGCACATTTTTTTTCATATGTCTGCAAACGTCTAGGCAGTTGACAGCTCTGGAAGTCTATTTCTTACCTGTATGGATTGAGGGTACACAGCGTCACAGCTGGAAAAGTCAGCCTGTCAGAATTAAGGTTGAGGTTGAGGTTGACAGGGTAGTTGAAGTACTCCCTGTAGAGGATCCCAAACTGCCAGTACATTAAACCGAAGGTGAGAAAGAAGAGAACGGACCAGAAGGCTGTCTTCATCTTATTCTTTTTGGAGCACACCAGGCGGATAGCCCCATGGATGGTTGTGTTGCTGCAGAAGAACTGGAATAGCTCCTGGTAGGAACTGTAGAATTCAATGAGACCCTCCCGCTCCTCTTCTTTCTGCTGCTCCTCTTCTTGCTTACAGTGTCTTGTTTTCTCCCTTTCTGGCATCCTCCCTGTCTTCACAGACCCACCCTACAACACAGAGTCAGTATTCGAGAGTAGCCCTGTTTAAAACTCTGCCTCTGGGAAGCCGTGCCCGGTGCAACAACCGGCTCTGCATCACCGTCTTCCCAAGTTCTTGGCGCTTTCACCTCCTCCTCCCTGACCCCCATCCCAGGCTGCAGGTCTCCAGCTATCCGTGCATTCGTTTCCCCCACCCCCAGTCCTCCCTTCCCACAGGTGACAGGGGGCAGATCCTCCCCCACCGAATAGTCGCCGCGTCCCTCTCGCTGCCCTCCGTCCCTCCCTCCCGCAGCTGCGCCCCAAGCCCACCCCTCTCCCTCCGCGCCCCTCCGGAGCATCGGGACTGACGCGAGTCGCCGTGCCCATGGCGGACGGTGGCTGCTCGTCCCGGGGCTGGTGCGCTCTCCCCGGGCGCTGCCGGCTTTCCTGCAGCCTCCTCGGCTGGGCTAGGACCGGTTCTTTTCCAGTTCGAGCCAGCGCTGCGCCCGGGTCCTGCCCTGCCAGCCTATCCCGGCCCGCCCCTCCTTCTGTCTCTTGCCCCTTCCCCCCGGGCGCCGCTCCCGGGAAGAAAAGCCTCTTTAAACTCTCAAGTGTCCGCGGCCGGGCAGAGACGGCCGAAGGACAGGGGACGCGCCGGGGCGGCGACCTTGGCGGCGCCGGGCCGCCGCGCTCCTGGGGAGCCCTACCCCCTGAGGGGAGCCATGCCCCGGCCAGGAACAGCGGCGGAACAGCCTGTCCCTCCCCTGGGTGGGACTCGGCGTTCCAACGAGCAGAGGTGATGCAGAAAGCTGACAGGGCTTTTGTCAAGGGCAGCGGGCAGCTGCAGGCAGCGGCAGCCGGCCGGGACAGGCCCTCCCCACCTCCCGGCGGCGGCAGGACTCTGCCCTCGCTAGGCATGGGGTGCACGCACTTAGGCCAGGAGGACCTTAATCGACAAATGGTGCTTTTCAAGTGCAAAGCCGAGGTGAGGTTTGGGTGAGGCTTGAAAGAAGGGATGGAGTTGGAGCAGAGAAGGCTGGTGGCGACAGCTATACGTGTGGCCTAGCATCGCCTTTGCTGGTTAACTGACTAAAGCAATCTTTCATATCCAGAGCTACAAAGGCCAACCGTGATTGAGAACATGTTTCACTGCTCTGTACCTGGGAAATCAAGGCCTCCCAGTATTAATTAAAGACTTGTAGTTTTTCTTGAGACCATGGAAATGAACATCCATAGCCAAACGTTACCAGGAACCTCTAAAACCTCACTCCCAGTCCTTTCTCCAAATGATTTTCTCTCAAAATTGCTCTGAGTTTTTTCTTTCTTTCCTTTATGAATACCTCTTTCATATCAGTCCTTGTTCAGGGTCATCTCTCACTGAATTTTGATCCTTATTGGAGTTATCAGTGGTTTGGTTAGTGACTCAAAATACATAGCCACTTTTACCTCTTGCAAAATACCATGCTTGAAAATTGCAAACCGTACGCTTTTGAAAATGGCAGTTAGATGACAGCATGCCAGCAACAGCCTTGTTACAGGACAGCTGCTTGTACTTGTAGCTACAGCCGCAATTTGGAGCTTTCCTTCATCTCTGTCATGTGACAAAAAGGAATGCAAAGCAAATGCATAATTCCTTCTGCAGTTCTAAAATTAATCGTATCTCAAGCAATTTATTTTCAACCTTCATCAAAGATGAATTTGAAAAAGTAGGAGGGATGAGGTGAATGAGCTTATATTGTATCAAATGCCTATTACAAAGCAGCTTCTTCAGAGCATTAGAAATGCTCTTCTGAGTTGGACTAATGATCCACAGAATCCCAATATGGCTTGGGTTGGAAGGGACCTTAAAGATCATTTAATTCCAACGCCCCTGCCATGGGCAGGGATACCTTCCACGAAGCCCAGCTTGCTCAAAGCCCCATCCAACATGGCCTTGAACTCTTCCAGGGATGAGGCATGCACAACTTCCCTGGGCAACCTGTTCCAGTGTCTCATCACCCTCGGAGTGAAGAACTTCTTCCTAATTTCTAATCTGGATCGACCCTCTTCTAGTTCGAGCCATTACCGCTTGTCCTATCACTACAAGCCCTTGTAAAAAGTATCCCCCCAGCCTTCTTGTAGGCCCTCTTCAGATACTGGCTGCAGTAAGGCCTCTCCAGAGCTGCCCTGGGCTGAACAACCCCAACTCTCTCAGCCTGTCATCACAGGAGAGGTGTTCCAGCCCTCTGATCATTGTCATAGCCCTCCTCTGGACCTGGTCCAACAGATCCATGTCCTTCTTGTGTTTGGGGTTCCAGAGCTGCATACAGTATTCTAGATGGGGTCTTACAAGACCAGAGCAGACGGGCAGAATAACCTCCCTCTACCTGCTGGCCACACTTGTCCTGATGCAGCCCAGGACTGGTTTTCAGGGCTGCATTTGCATGTTGTTGACTCGTGTTGAGCTTTTCATCAACCAGCACACCCTAGTCTTTCTCCTCAGGACCACTCTCAATCCATACTCTGCCCAGCCTGTACTTGTGCTTGGGATTGCTCCAACCCAGGTGTCAGACCTTGCACTTGGCCTTGTTGAACTTCATGAGGTTGGTATGGGCTCACATCTCCAGCCTGTCCAGGTCCCTCTGGACAGCATCCCTTCCCTCCAGAATGTTGACCTCAGCATACAACTTGGTGTCATCCACAAACTTGCTGGAGGAGCACTCAATCCCACTGTCCATGTCACTGACGAAGATGTTAAACAGTCTCAGTCCTAGTATCAATCCCAGAGGAACACCTCTCTTCACTGGTTTCACTTGGACATCAAGACACTGATTGCAACTCTTTGAGTGCAAACATCCAGCCAATTCTTTATCCACTAAGTGGTCCGTCAAAATCCATGTCTTTCCAATTTAGAGACCAGGATATCATGTGGGACAGTATCGAACACTTTGCACAAGTCCAGGTAGATAATGTCAGTTGCTCTTCCGTTATCCACTGACACTATAACTCCATCATAAAAAGCTGCCAAATTTGTCATAGAATAGAGTCACAGAATCGTTCTGGTTGGAAGAGAACTTTCAGATGGTTTTATCCTTGGTGAAGCCATGTTGGGTGCCACCAGTCACCTCATTTTCTATATGCCTTAGCAGAGCTTTCAGAAGGATCTTCTCCATGATCTTGAAGGGTGCAGAGGTGAGACTGACTGGCCTGTAGTTTCCTTTTTTCCACTTTTGAAAATGGGAGTGATGTGTCCCCTTTTCCAGTCAGTGGGAACTTTACCGGACTTCTCAAATACAATGGAAAGCAGCTTAGCAACTTGGTCGGCTAGTTCCCTCAGGACCTGTGGATGTATCTTTTCAGGTCCCATGGACTTGTATAGATTCAAGTGTCTTAGATGTTCTTGAACCTGTTCTTCGCTTACCGTGGGTGGATCTACCTTCTTCTAGTCCCTGACTTTGTCTTTTGCATCTTGAGTAGTTTGACTAGAGTCTTTGTCAGTGAAGACTGAGACAAATTGTTGAGTACCTCAGCCTGCTCAATATCCCTCGTGACCAGGTCTCCTCCTTCCTTCCGGAGAGGGCCCAGATCCTCCCTGATATTTCTTTTGTCACTGACATACATACCTGTAGAAGCTTTTCTTGTTTCCTTTCATGTTCCTGTCCAGATTTAATTATATCTGGGCCATTAGCTTTCCTAACCTGATCCCTGGCTCCTCAGACAACTTCTTTATAATCCTCCCAGGCCACCTGTCCCTGCTTCCATGCTCTGTAGAGTTTCTTTTTGCATCTAAGTCTGTCCAGGAGGTCCTTATTCATCCATGCAGGCCTCTTGCCTTTCTTGCCTGCCTTCTTCTTTGTTGGGGTGCATTGTTCCTGGCCATGGAGGAGGTAATCCTTGAATATTAACCAGCTTTCTTGTGCCCCTCTCCCCGTCAGGTCTGTATCCTGTAACACTCTACCAAGCAGATCCCTGAAGTAGCCAGAGTCCGCTCTTCCGAAGTTCAGGGTGGTGAGCTTGCTGTGCACTCTCCTTGTTGCCCTGAGGATCTTGAGTTCCACCATTTTGCGATCACTGCAGCCAAGGTTGCCCTTGAGCCTCACATTACCCATTGGCGCCTCCTTGTTGGTGAATGAGGTCCAGCATAGTCCCTTTTCTTGTTCAAAGGAAGTTGTCATAAATGCATTTCAGGAACCTCCTGGATTGTTGGTGCCCTGCTGTACTGTCCCTCGAACAGATATCAAGGTGGTTGAAATCTGCCATGAGGACCATGGCTTGTGAACATGGAGCCACTCCTAGCTGGCTATAGAGGGCCTCATCTGCTCAGTCTTCCTGGTCAGGTGGCCTGTAGCAGATTGCTACTATGATATCACCTTCCCCTGCCTTCCCTTTAACCCTGACCCATAAAGTCTTGGTCAGTGGCTTCTAGCTGTGCCTGCCTGCCACCTGTACTGCATGTATTGGTGTAGATACAGTCCAGCTCGGCCACCAATCCTGTCACTGTTTGGAAAGGAGGAGGCTTGATTCCTGCCTGAGCACTCCAAGGCATCACCATTATTTCCAACCCATCAATATCCCTCGTGTCTTTGCTATTGCATGGTATTCTTTCTCACTGGTATGGGAGCCTGAAGGACCTCACCAGCACCCCGTCCCAAAAACACTGATGTGCCACCCCCAGGTTTGTCTCTAGCAAGGCTGCTTTTATCCCTTCAAATTTAGTTTAAAGCTCTTTCAATGAGCCCAGCCAACTCCTGTGCAAAGACCCTTTTCCCCCTTTGAGACGTGTACCCCATCTGTTGTCAGCAGGCCTGGTGTAATATAAACTGATTCGTGATCAAAAAACCCAAAGTCCTGCTGATGACGTCAAGCTCCGAAAAAGATACTGATCTGCTGGCTCTTCCTTTTTCTTCCTCCATCATATCCTGCAAGTGGGGGAGATAGAGAACATCACCTGTGCTCCTAATCCTTTGATCAGTTGTCCAAGGGGCAATGCAGCTCTGTATCATGTCTGGGGCAGTGCCATATGAGATACCATTTAGCAGAGGGATGTGAGCTCTTTCTACTTGTACTATTTGTGTGTTTTGTGCGCTCAGCTAGCCCTGGAGAATCCTTGAAGATGTACATCAGCCTTTTGAACCACCTTTATGCTATGCCTTAAACTTTTTGATCATACTAACAATTATGCAGCATTGACATAATTACCAGTGTAACCTATGAAGCCAGTCACTTCACAGAGAGCATATTTATAACTTATTTGACTTGCATTACTGTAATTTCCTGAAATTGCTTAGTTGACCTTACTGACTATCCTGCAAAACCACCTATATTACTGGAATGTCAAAAAATATTTTGCCCATGAAAATGCCCATTTTATACTCATTTAAGCTAACAACACCCACAAAACAACTACAGCCAAGTTTGATATCACTGATAGTTAGGCCTTCTCTGATTTCTATAATATTTTAAGACATTTTAAACTGTCTTCAGCTGATCTTTGCAAATGAGTTCAGAAACACAGTCCTTTTTGCTGATGTGAGACAAAGGTAACTTACATTGATTTGAGTTGAAGAATAATTAAAAAGTCAAACATTTGGACTGATTTGCTTTATCTGAATAACAGTCTAAAGCAACTTTCTCAGCATTTTATCATGGCTGACAATTTCCATCACCATGTTGTTTGGAAGAACTTTTGGCCTTTGATGTTTTGGACAGGAATAGCAGATAATTATGATGGGGATGCATGTATGATATGTTCTATTTTTATATGTGTCTAAAAGATGGATGTCATATATCCGTGTATCTCTATATGGACATCTAGGTAAATATTTGTATTTTTTTTTCAGAAGACTTTTTCCATTTGTTAGTTTGTTTTTTCTTCTAAATAATTAAAAGAACACTTACTTGCTCTTTCACCATTTCCAGCTCCCATATCATCTGTGATCTAAGCAATTTCCCTTTCCCTCTTTCTCATGCTGGTGAAATGTTCAAGCATTATCTGCTCTTGTGGCACACTTCAGAGCATGCATGAGCCCGGAGGTGACTTTCAGTCAATTCACTCATGTGATTATCATGCTTTGGCTGTGGCTTTGTACAAAGTCCTTAAATTCCTCTGGTAACACAGATGTGCTGCAGATTGATTGCCAACTCACAAAGGAACATTTTTTTAAAAAAAAAATTTCTACACCCACACTTACTACTTGATTAACCATATACTTCAGAAACAATGCAAACAACAAATCTGTTGCCTTTTCAGCTGCCACTCTCAAACTCCACTTGCAGAACATCGGAATTTGCTAATTCTTCATGGTTTTTTGTTTACTAACATTTTTCCACAGCTTTTGTTCTATGTTTTTTCCCAATGCATAGATGAACTAGATCACTTGAATGACCATCTTCTGACCAAGACTGTCAGTCATAAATTGTTTTCCTCAGTGTGACAGAAGATAGTGACATGGAAGTATTAGTGTAATTTGCAAAAGCAACTCCTGTTGATAATTTAGGTGATTAGACAAATGCCTGTCTTGAACTTTCCTCACCACAAGAATCTTCCAAGCATTCTGCCCATCCACAAGTTTCTAGCTATTATTTAATGTATTGACCTATCAAGGTGAGTCATACCCGGTGGAACAGGTTTTGACACTGATGGTTATCTACCCCACCCCAATTCAGGTTCAGCAATTATGGGATAAATGGTCTTCTGGTATCTCAAATCTTGCTTTAGGATGAAAGATCTTCCATTAGGCATTACAAATCCTTTTGAGGATTTTTGATTCATAGTATCCACTTGACTTCTAACAATACTGAATCCAAGCAGCCTTGTACTGAAAAGATGTTTTTCCTTGAGACGCTCGTCACTAGGACCTTCTCTTTTGAAACAGGAAGCACCCTATTGTTCTGGGCAGTGCTTCTGTATATGGTATTTTCACAAGCTGAATGCATGATTGCTTTTTATTGCTGCTGAACAACCTTTGAGGAAACATGAATCATTTTTTATGGCATCCAATTAGAAATGTTTCCTTACCAGCTATGTCTATTATCTGCCCAGGCAGGCATGTGATAATGATCTGTTAGTCCTTACATCATTTTAAAACATAACAAACTTTTGTCAACTCAGTGCTACTGTGGTGGGAAGAAAAGTCTCTCTACATCTGGTCTGGATTCCAAGTGTAACAATTTGTACATATTTTGAACTACTTGAAATACCTTCAATCAGTTTAGTTCTTTAGTATACCCATATATGCAATTGTATTTTCCCTCTGCTGCAAGCATCAGCAAAGCTCCACCTGTGTCCAAGACACCACTTTCCCTTCTGCAGCCATGCTGAAGCCACACAATGCAGCAAGCTGAAACTAGAAGCCCTCATCCTGGTCCAGCCCTCCCCTTATATAGGGGCAGGACTAAGGGTGGGATTGACCATCCCCTTGGCTGGTTGGGTTGTTTATCTGGCCGTGGTCCCTCCAGCTGCAGCCCCTCCCCACTGATTGGGCAGCAGCTTCTGGGGATAATTAATCCCATCCCAACCTAGGGCACCTACCTGACATTGGAAAGAAGGCTGAAATTTGAATATTGAAATGAGATTTCCCCAATAGCTCCCAAACAGATTTTTTTCCAGTTTTCCAGAGCAAACAGTCTCTCCAGTTTAAGAAGGGGATCTAACACCACAATTCTCACCTTGTTTTGCTGTCAATGACAAGAAACCATTTAAGAGAAAGCCCAAGAAAGCAACTGTCTGGGGTAAGAGCTATGGAGCACAGAGCAGGGCGGTTCAGTGACATCAGGACCAGTGATTAAGTCTGGATTGATAACAGCTGATTGTATTTTTCTACATTAAGACTAGCAACTCAAACAGTCAAGGAATAGCAGACCAGGTGGTGCTATAAATGTGACTGAAGTGTTTGAGGAAGCACCAGCTTAGTAGCTGATAAAGACGGGTAAACCTAAGGCTACACTTTGTACTGCTGTGCCCTTCAGCAGGGAGGTATTTACCCAGGATTCATGGACTCCTTTAAGGCAGAGGTGGAGCTCTACAGAGTGTCATTATTAAAAAGCCATTACAGATCTGCAGAACAATTTATTGGGCTGTTAAATACGTTCTCCCTTTACTAATGATGTAACTTGCTGGGCAGTTGTGGTGTCTGTCCAAAATAACCACTGACACTATAGCAGCAAGAACATGTCCATGCACACATTCTCACTCCTTTGTGTCCTGAGGAGTCTGCTTTTCAATGTATTTATTAATTTTTACATTTTAGGAATAGAGTGGCTGCAGAGAACTGTTCTGGTGATGCAAAAGGGATCCCTGGGGGAAAACCAAAGGAGTCTGTGGTATCTCTGTCTTTCAACATGAAAGTGGGAGACTGCAGGGTACAGCTCATGAAAATATGGTAGGACTGAGCAAATCTTGGTGGAAGCTATGTCAAGGAAACCCAGTCTCTCTTCCTAGGAGAATGAAGTAAACATGACCCCAGAAGAGCTGTACGGATACTCTTTCATTGCTGTTTGCATAATGCAACACAGTACAAAGCCCAGAGGAGAGCCTGGATAGTGGCTACTCATGCTCCGCCTCAACTAGCAATTCTGAATTAGTTCCTGAAAAATGCAGCTGACTCCTGGCTATTGCAGGACAAAAGCTATTGCTTCCTGCAAATGCTGAATCAGTCTGGGTGCTGAAGCAGCCCAGTGACCCAGACCCTGTGGTACATTAGCCATGCTACTTAGTGTTTGAGCCAGCTGCTGCCTTTGCTGCTAGTGACCTGTCCTCCATGAGAAAAATCACTGAGTGCTGGAAATAGCTCTTCAAACTCTACCTCTGCTCCATATTCCCTAAAACAACTCAGCTAGGTCAACAGTTCCTCAAATACTAATATCAATCCAGTCTTATTGCAATAGGGTTGGCTACAAAAATGAACAGAGGCAAATTTCCACCCACTGGCACAGCTAAGCTAAGACTAGCACCCATCTAGAAGCTGGGTATGTTAGTCCAGGCTGAAACAGCAGTGAGCAAAGCTATAGAACTAGATGTCAAACCCAGTGATTTCTCTGTCTGTTTTGTGCTGAGATAGTTAATAAGTGGGGTGATCAAGATGGAGCCTCCTTGAGGTTCCCCTCCCCTTTCTTCTCTGCTGAAATATTTAATTTCCTCATTCCAGCCCTAACAATATAGCTATTATCACAACCACCTGACTTCCCATGCTTGTGTCCCCACCCCTTTCATGATCTCTCCTGTTTGTTCCTGGAAATTGGAGCCACCTCAGACCAGTTTTTCCTCTGACACCAGCAGCTGGCCAACAGACATCACAGGGTTGGGCCCTGTCACTCTGAGCCCAGCACAGCACCCAGCACAGCAGGCATTTGCTTGAAAGACACAGATGCTTGCTGACGTCCACCTGGAGGTTTGCTAGAGATGACATTAGGACAACCTAGTTTATGTTTACCTCCATTTTTGACACTGCCTTAGTGGTTTTATGTTGTTTCTGCTTCTTGGCTCTGCTCTAGTGATGGTGATCTCTCCTACTCTGGAATATAAACCAAAAGTTAGAATCATAGAATAGAATCATAGAATTAACAAGGTTGGAAAAGACCGTAGAGATCATTAAGTCCAACCTGCTACCTATTACCTAACCTATCACCAACCTATTACCCAATATCATCCCATCATCTAAATCATGTCACTAAGTACATCATCCAACCTCTTCTTAAACACATCCAAGGATGGTGACTCCACCACCTCCCTGCGCAGGCTATTCCAGTGGGAAATCACTCTCTCTGTAAACAAGTTTTTCCTAATATCCAGTTTAAACCTCCTGTGACGCAGCTTAAGACTGTGTCCTCTTGTTCTGTCACTGGTAGCCTAAGAGAAGAGACCAACCCCCACCTGGCTACATCATCCCTTAAGGTAGTTGTAGAGGGCAATAAGGTCTCCCCCGAGCCTCCTCTTCTCCAGGCTAAACAACTCCAGCCCTCAAAAAGAGAATCCACAGAGAATTAAGCCCTTCAGAAGAGAAGTTGATCTATAAATCCCATTTAATTCATAGGCCAGATTTGAAGGCCAGATGGCTTGAGGGAGCACATACCACCACAACCTTCTCAAAAAGCAGAGCAGAAAGCATACTTGCATTTCCCGTCTCCTTTTTAATTATTCAGATGCATTCAATGAATTCCTCTGCTTGAGAGGTTTTGTCTTCCCCCACAAGATCTCAGGCGAGTAGTGATGTGAAGCTCTGGAATGATCCATGAACCAGGAATCTAAATTGCTTTCAAGATACAACTTGATAAAGTCAAATTAAGGATTCGATGATAGGATACCCATTGGCATTGTCTTGGGTTTTATAACAGAGTAATCTGAGGTCTATCCCCTCTAGGCCCCAGAATGTCTGGATTCATAGTTTAATTTTTTTATTTCTTTCTTTCCATCCTTTATTTTAAGCAGAAGAGGTTAGCCAACAAATCATGAATCTTAATCAAACTACACTTACAGTGATACTGAGAAGATTGCTTGATTATAGTCAGTCCCCCATTCTGTTACCTCTTCTTTTAACTCTGCCAGGACTGAAACTTTGAGATACATCACACATATTAAGAAGTTTATATTCCTCAGCAAATTTTGGGGTCAAGAAGGGATTTTCTTAGATAAGATATAAAGGCTTGGGGGGGTGGGGGATGGGGAGAGGGAGGGTGAATTTTGCTGTTTGGGTGGTTTTGTTTGATTGGGTTTTGGTTTTTTGTTGGGTTTTTTTTGGGGGGGAGGTGGTTTGAGAAAAAATCTTCCCCTATAGTCTGAAAAATGCTCCACTTCATAAAATTTTTATAGCAGGGCATCTTACCTTCCAAATTCCCTGCCAGTAAAACATATAGTATTTGCAGCATACATTCCAGTATGAGGTTGCACATGTCTGTACAGTACAACAACAGGGAGGTCTTCAGTGTAGTCTGCTTTTTCTCTGACACAGGCTGAGTGGCCACATGAATCCTGCCAAACTCCTGGCCTCAACATCCTTTCAGCTCACCTTTTCTCCCTGTAGCATTTATTTATTTTTCATTTATTTCGTAACAGTGTATGGAAACCCAGCCTGTTGCTTTCTGTGCAGCTGTTGTTCATATTTGTGCTCTGACATGTGAATACATAGCTTTCATAGATAGCTAAAGTCAAAACAGTAAGTATTTCTAGAGAGTATTTTAAGGAGGTAGAAAATCCTGATATTTGCTGTATTTATGGGTTCAGATCAGGTGCATAGTTAAATGAAAGAGTCTTAACTTTCAGACAGGAACTAAGACTCCCCATCTTCACATTCAGGAAGAAAATACCCATCTTTGACAGTATTGCTTCACTCCTTAATGTGCTTTCAAGATGTAGCACTTTTACTATGACACCATAGACAGAACAGTGACAACTGTGGTTTCACTGCAAATGCTGTCATGTGAGCTCAATGCCTTGGCATTTGTCTTGCTGCAGTGTGCCCCTACACCCAAACTACCGCTGTTGAAAGAGAGAAGTTTAATGAGCTGGAGATGGATGGTGAAAAAAGCTATGCTGTTTTAAATTTACAGCTTCAGTTATTACTCCTAGATATTCAAGTAGCAACAAATATTCTGCATGTAAGGCTCCAGCCACTTTTCTTACTGTAAACAGTAAGTATAGAGGGAAGTTAGCTTTTCTATCTATTACAGGACATTGCAGAGCACTGCTTCCGAAAAAGGAAAAATGCATATATAAAAAAGGAAAGAGAGATGTGACTATCTCCTGACCAGGAGCTGTAAAATTCTGGAGAACTATATCCCTGATTAAACAGTGATACAACGGAGATTCGGAGAAAGAACATGAAGAATGTACAGTTGACTGTTCAAACACTGCTATCATTTAGAAATCTCAGTCACAGGTTCCAGAAATAATTAGCCAAAACTACATGGTAAGTTTTCCTTTTCAAAGTGGAAAAGTCTTAGATATTGTTTTATTATTTCCAGGACTATGGGAGCTGCAAAGTCTAATCTGCTTGCCTGTCTCATGAGATGTTTCACTCTAAACCACTAGAGCCTCAGTTAATAATTATTCCCAGGGAGTAAATACCTATTTTCTCAAAATGACTCTAGGAAATTCACAACAGTGACAACAAAAAAATGTAGTAAGAAAAAAAGTCTCTGCAGAAGGGATAAAGATGAACTGATGTTGTCAGAGAGTAAGTAATATCTCTGCATGGTGAAGAGAGCTGCTGTTTTTGTTGCTGAATGTGGTTTTTTTTCTCTTTGTCCCAGGAACCTCTTCCTCGTCTCCCGTGTGGCAGCCAGTAACCTCTGCTTTCCTTGCTTTGTGCTTGGTGCTGCTGACAGGGCTGGTAGCATTGCTAGCCCAGTGGTCCTGCGCTATTCTGGGTTCAACGTGTACGGCTGCTTCTTCTCTTCCTGCAGACAATCTCTGGTGTCCCTGTTACACTAATGGAAACAATACTGCAAGAAGGTCAACAACACGGCTCTCCCAAAGTACTATCTTTGCAGCTGTGACAACACAAGTCCATCAGTATCACTAATGTCTGCACCTGTAGCTACCTTAGCCCTAAGGGTGAGACTAATCCTAATGCAAGACCTAAACCTGTTAAACCCTAGCCACCATCTTAATCCTACTCTTATGCTGCAGCTAATCACTAAGCATAAAGCTAACCCCTAAACATAACCATAACTGCTAAGACTTACCATAAAACCTAGCCCTAATTGTTGACTAACGCTAAACCTAAGCCTAATTAATTTCTGAAATGCTTAGTTTTCACAGCTAGAAGCTCATCTCGTTACCCACACTTCCTGGATAATGGTGCCCCCCTGTGACTGTTACCAGAAGATTTCACTGTTACATTTCCCTCTGTTTCTTGAATTGTAATCTTCTTGCAGGAAGAGCAACCCTGGCATCAAAACATTGTGACTGGTATATTTGCCCAACCGTTACAGCAGATTTTCCATAGAAATGCTTCAATTAACGATTAAGGGTGATGCCACATTACATTTGGAAGCAGAAATAGACAGGCCCTGGCTTCTTTTGGGTAGGGGGGAAGCATGTACAAGTGCCCAGATCAATTGCTCAGGGTGGTCTGTGGGATCGCAGAAATGTCAGGTCAGAGGAAATTCTTCAGGTTTCTAGTGTGACACCCAACTTTTCTCCTCACCATTCAAAGCTGGAGTATCACCAATCACTGATAAATACATCTGCTGCTTTGTCCAGATGACTTTTGAAAATCTTTGTGGGCGTAGATGCCTCCACCTACCCAGGTGACCTTTTTCAGTGCTGCACAACACTCTTGGTGAAGAAAATGCAGATGATATACAAACAATACTGGACATACAAATGAAGTAGACAAAAAATTCCAAACCCTACAAATCAGAGCTGCAAATGCTCAGAAAAAATCTTGGATAAGCAGTTTCATGCCCTTCAGTTTTTCAGGTTTCCGAGGATCTTGAGGAAGGAAAGAAGCTGCATGAAATGAGGGAAGCATTATGTTCTGAAGTAAAAGAAAAAAATGGTAAATTTGTTTGTTATGTAAATAAACACAAATTACTGTCATCTACGTGAAATACAGAGTTGGTGCTTCACCATTGTACTGTCATTTCTACACTGCAGTGCAAACCAACTACAAAAGTTTGTTTATTTACCTTGACTTACATGAGAAGTGTTTAGGGAATTAATGTAAATTTAAGGAATTACTAATTTATTTTTTTCTGATTAATAAAAAAAGTAATTTTATGTCAAGAATATATAAACATTTTTTTGTATACACATGTCTAGCAGACTCTTTTTCAATAGCTATTAACTTTATGCAAAACCTTCTTTTTTTTTCTGCTACATGAAACTTAAAAGAAAATAAGCTTCCCTGGGAATGTCTCTCTTTTTCTTGATGGAGTTACTTTCTGAAGGGGATTCGGAAATATTGTAAGACATAAAGACTGTCCATTCAGATTTTTCTGAATATTAGATGTTAAATGATTTCCTGAAAAGGCTACTAAGCAGCCATACCGTACCTGGATAATCTCACCTGACCTTGGCAGCCCCTTCCCACCATGGAAGGCCCAGCACTGAATGCTGGTGCTGGCCCTCATCTTCCCTTGCCAAGCTTTTCACTATGCTAACTAATCTGGGGCTCCCATCTTTGCAGCCCTCTCACAGAGGGAGTGAAGAAAGATAACATGTTCTGTGGGCAAGTGGCTAAAGCCAAGGTGAAAAGTTGTATTGGGCTTGGCTGGGCAAGGAGACTTCTTGCTCTTTGGTACTGCAAATTGTGAATTGTACTAGACAATGAAGCATGTTTGGTTTGCAGTGTATGGGACAATTAGTATAGTATGAGTTTGCAGTGTGGGGGTGTTTACAATGTATGGGTGTTTAAGAATATCATTCTAATACTTCACAGAATCACATAATTACAGAATGACAGGGACTGGAAGAGACCTCTGAGGATAATCTAAGTCTAACCCCTGTGCCAAGGTATGTTCCTAGGGTTCATAGGGAAAAGTCCAGGCAGATTTTAAATGTCT
>WEIS01049557.1:0-11226 GCA_013389965.1 Todus mexicanus
TGATTCTGTGATTCTGTGAACCGAGCTGGGGTCACAAAGGATTGTAAAAAACCCTGTAGGTTTAGTGGTGGTGGGTTTGTTAAGAAACCAATAGTTCACATAAAAGGTACTATCTTCTCTAGAAGAATTTATCTCCACAGTCTTCTGATCACAGCCAAGAGTACTTACTTTGGAGACTCAGAGGAAAGCTTGTACACAGTGATTCCTCCTTTTCTTTTCCGTAAGCTTTTGCCTCTGTTGGAAAAGAGATCATAAAATGGTTTTCTTCATTGCCATTTTTCTCTACATTTCTTTATTTTGCCACAAAGAATTTACATGAAGAGATTATAAATGTCATAACTTCTTGTTCAAACAAACAATTACATTCTGAAAATATTTTTAAAAACCCTACTTTGAAGGACAAAAACCTTCATCTCAAACAGTAAGAAGAAAGTACTTAGGAAAAAAAAAATAAAGGTAAAAACAAGCCAAAGGAATGGCTAACGTAATTTCTGGTGTGAAAGAGGGAGTATCTGTGACTGAAGTGAAAGGAGAAAATGGCATTAGCAACTAGTGTCTCACTAAAATTCAAAAGCCTTTGATAAAGACTGCAGTATATGATGAAGGTTGATTTTAACCTGGGTTGGTGCTTAGGTTTAGGTATATTGATAATATCAAGTTCCTGGTTAGAGAGTTTTGCTTTTAAATATACTACATGACACAGTTGTTGCTCAGAGCAGAAATAGGTGAATTATTTGTAATAGTTACCAACATCCACACTCGACATTTTCAGAGTCAGTATGACAAAATACTGAAACAATACAAATTGCTAATCTTTCCAAAGCAAAATGTAAATATTTTCAAGCATAATAGGCTTAACAGGGTTTATGATCCACTCAGGAAATGTAAATCATTTATTTTGAATTTCTCAAAATCAAAGGCATTATGTAAGACTCTACCCTGTAGCTTCTGGCGTCTGTTCTACATCAGCTTTGTTTGGGAAAAATAAAATAAAATCCATTTTGAAGTGCAAAAATGACAGAGATTTAAAAATCATGAAAAGACAAAAGGCAATATTCTCTTTTACATTGCACAGAGTAACTGAGAAAGACATCAGAAGACCCTAGACCTGTGTATAATCCCCTAGAAAATAACAAAATTCATCTATATACCTCAAGTAATCATGTAAAGAAATAATAAAGGATAGAGAAATCAAGAGTATTATGAAAACACACCTGGGAGAAAATGACAGGTGGTAAAGCTGAACAAATCACAGGATCAGAGAAAACCTGAGGCTGGCAAGGACCTCTGTAGATCTTCAAGACCACTCCCCTGCTCACAGCAGAATTGGTGACCCAGGATTATGTCCAGATGCTTTTGAAGAACATTGATAAGATCCTCTTGAACCTTGTTTCCTCCAGGCTGAACAATCCCAACTCTTTCATCCTCTCCTCCTGTGGCAGAGGCTCCAACTTAGTCAACTTTGTGACCGTTCACTGGGCTCTCTCCAGTATGCCCATGTCTTTTTCATATCTCTTTTTAGCATATCAAGTTGACAACTGTTCCCCATTTACTACATAAGGATCTTTGGAAACAAAATAGTGAAGAAATCACTAACTAAAAAAAACCTCCACCCAAACCTAAAGGGCTAAATATTCCTAACAGAGCTACTCTCAATTCTGCATAGTTCTAGTCTTTATTTATGTTTACTTACTTGAACAACAAACATTATTATCTCAACAAACTTTAATAACATTTTATTTTTCTGTAGCCTATGTTCTTTATAATTTAGACATTATAGTACATTGTCAAACTTTTATGAAATGCATGTTTGTGTGGAGAGAGGAGAGATAGCTCTTTGCCTTTTATGCTGTTAAAACAAAACAAATGTGCATCTATGATATAAGAATATAGTTTCTTTAATACATGTATTTAAAAAAAAAAATCCTTTGAAGAAATGTGAAAAGATCTTGCAGCATTTTGTATCTATTTTGGTAGTGAAATGTAGTATGGTTTGTGGGTTGGGTTTTTTGGTAAGAGAAAACATAGCATATAAAGATTGCACAGAATTTATTTGTACCAGACAGACACGATATTAGATGCATAGCTCACAAGCTAACAGTTTAACTATGCTATCTACAATTATATTTATATTATGTCCAGGACTAAATCCCATCTATGACACTTTTATACTGAGGAGTGGGAATTTCCAAAAGAAGAAATTTTTTTTAATTGTGAACTATTTCTAGACAATTTGGAATTAAAATCTTTGATGTAAGATTTCTAACAGATGTATCACAAATGATTAGAGCAAAATCACTTATTCACTTTATCACTAAATCACTCATTCACACGCTGAAATCCAGCAGGTCTTCTCATACAATTAGGCACCTAATTGTTGAAAAAAAGATCCCAAACAAATGAATACTTAGATAAATTGCTGTAGTAGAACTTCCCACTCATTTCTCATCTTCATTCAATTTTTAGTAGCATGTTCTTGCCCGTACGAGCTATAAAAATATTAAGCGTGTACCTGTGCAATGCTTAATATTTCAGTTTAGATCAGTAATTATTGTTTTAGTGTGAGCAGCAGACACAGTATTTCTCTGAGTTCACACATTAAATGGTTTGCCAGAGTATTTGACCAGTTAAATCTGGTTCATTCTCTTGACTGGTATTGATTCTGACCAAAGCAGCTAGCATTGCATTTTTCAAAAACTAGACTCCATAAATTCACAACTACACCATTGAGCTGACAAACCTGAAGCCATACAATACATTTACATTCACTGCTGGCATGCCTTCTCTGATCTTTTTCCCCCAGACATGAGGCTGTAATATGATTTATTCTACTCTATTATTGCTTTCAATGTCCCAGTCCATGTTTGTGCTTAGGGACGCATGATGAATCAACTGCCAGGGGCCAGCACACTGCAAAAGTGAGAATATGAAGACGTGATGAGGTGAAAATGTGATTACAGTTCCAAACCGGCTCCGAAAGAAAGTCCCTGTCACCACAGCTTGCACAATACAATTCAGAAGACTAATATGAACCAAGAGTGAAAAGTCAAAAGAGGAATTTTAAGCAGGCTATTGAAATAAAATCACAGAATATATGCAAAAAAAAAAAAAAATAGTCTAAATGAGAGGGGAAAGTAAAAATCCCTGTGTTTTACTACATAAACTGATAAAGACTAGCCTGAAACTCACCTAATTTATCAAACATTTTCATCAGCTTGTGCAGAACTGTTATCATACCATTTGCATTTCCATGGACTGCCTTCTACAGCAGCTGCAAAACACAGTTTTAGAAACACAGTGATGACAATTACAATTCTTAGCGCTGTTTGGCCCACGGTAGCTCCTGCTGCCTGACCCATTGCTGTCAATCAGATACTCAGAGATGCCGCCGCACTTCAGGATTCCCGCAGTATCCCCGCCACAGCATGTCCCCCACAGCAGCATCCCCTTGCCACACAGCTGGGAGTCAGCCACAGGGAGATGGCTGAATGCTGTTGATAACTGAAGGTGTGCTGGGGACACAAACGGCAGTGCTACTGCCTGCAACATGCTGCCATCATTACTGCCCTTTATTAAGAAAAAAATGAACCTTCCATGGTAATGTGGGAATATTTCCTGGAGTACAAGGCACTGCGGGAAGGCATCATGTCCAAGTAATGCTTTACCTCCACAGCGCTGGACTGCTATGGGATTTCAGGCATAATCACTTTTGACTGAAGGCAGGACAAAACCAAACAGGGCAAAAGTTCACCAAATGCAAACTGTATCAGTCCTTGTAATGAAGAAGGACAGCTCAGGAAGCTTCTTTCTGTTAACTGGTTGAGTTCACTGTTGTTCCCGTTTACCAGGCAATAGAAGTAAATCATAGTGGACTCTGTGGACAAGAGCCAGTGACAGACATCAGCTATGCCAGCTAAAAGATGGTAGTCACTTTGAGACAACTCAGATGATTAAAAGTAGGATGCTTAGATCTCAGTTTGCCTCCTCAGACTTCCATTATATTATTTTATTTTATTTTTAGAAAAAATGTCTTAAAAAGGCGGTCAGTCCACAAATTTTAGATAGATGTCTTAAGATGAGGTGAATCACCCCATGCAAAAATCGGATGAGTTGTTCTCTTCTAACTATAAAGGTGAGCTGGTGACAGCATGTCTAGTTTTCGAAGATATGATAGGGACAGAGGAATCCCAATCACAGTACATATGAGCTGAGCAGCATTCTGACTGGACAAACCATCTGGAAGTATAGGTTCAGATAAACCATACTACCCTTTAGCTTTATATGAAGAGCTGAAGGGCTTGAGGGTGTTTCAGAATACACACCAGAATAGTGAACACACATTCCCCATGTGTGTTCTTGAGACAGGAAGCACTATCTGCATTGTGGAGCAAATAAAGAATTAGATCAGGACCAAGATAATTTCTGTGCCTGAATGTGGTGTGATAGGCAAGCTGAAGGCAAGCCAGCCTTTACACAAGTCGCTCAAAAGCTACATATTGTTCACTATAATATCATGGATTCGTGTGGCAGATCCCTGCCAGTCTCACGCTCAAAGTAAGGTAGAGGGTTTAGGGAAGGTGCATTTTGGTTCTCCAAATTTCATTACTGCTACATCAGGCACTCTTGCTCTCCCTCCCATCTGTTGTCAATTTTTAATCTGACTCTTTTGCATGGCTGATGGGTTGCTACACACATCTCTATCTGCACAGGGCACTTCCAGGAATAAGTTTTAGCAACACCACAAGGCCAGTAGTGCTAGTGTAACAGCTGCACTTTTCCCTTCTGGCAGGATTAAGTATGCTGTCATTATCCCACCGTTGTATTTCTCCAAAGAAGCACTGACTTCCCATTTAGTTTTTAAATGAAATTGTTTCTAAAGTTGTCCTAAAAGTTTCCAAAGAAACTTTCTTTAGAAAAATAGATTATTGCATCTCTATAATTCCTTTGGCTGTAACTCCAAATCTCTGGAAAAGGTTGAAGAAAAGTATCTAAGGAATTCATAAACCTCTGGACTTTTCACAAAGAAAAGAAGTTACTTTGTGGTCATCTCTGTTCACTCCTCATCATGTCAGGTTTTATGAAAAATAAAGTTCTTTTTCAGTAAAGAACAGTTACCGCTAGTCAATATCAAACAGTTCTCCAACAATTGAAACAAGAAATGCTTATATAACTAGAAATCATCTTAAATATTTATATAGCCCTCCACATTTAAGTGTTTTATATTAATGTGTCTAGCAATTGAGGGAGAAAGCAGAAGTGATGGAAGACAGAAAACTGACGGAATAGGGTATGTTATAGCTACTAGGGGACTTTTATTATAGTTTGTGAGTAAAGCAGTGTGACTTTGCCATGGCATATGATTTTCAGAGTTTGAGAACAAACAGCAATAATAAAAATGAAGAAAAGAACAGAACATATATAAACCCACACTTATTAAAACCAGCATTCCTGCAATAGACAGACATATGGAAAAATCCTGAGTTAGACCCTAATATGGTCCAGTTGATTTTCTGTAGTTAATCAAATTACATAGCTCCTAACAGCACAGAAACTGTTCCATGATCACACGAGTGTGTGCCTGTGTGGATTTACAGTTTAGACAATATTATGCACATAATATGACTAACAATATATGTGAAAGGTGTTTTCAGCCCAAACATCATTTGCTGTTTACCTGGAAGGCAATTTTATTCCTTGGAGCCTCCAGATTAAAAAAAATAATAATAAAATATTTTAAAAAATAAAATAAAATTAAATTTAAAAATTGGTGCAAGTATCTTTTAAATCAAGCAAATGTGGTATCTTTGACTACATTTCAAAAACATTTTCTGAACAAAAAATTAAAGACATTTGACAAGTTCAGGATAGTGCCATCTGAAAAATTGTGCCTCAGGCTATACTCTTCTCTCCTTTCCTGTGTTCTTCTTCTTCCTTGTCCGAGGAGAAGTGGGTGACTGAAGAGTCAGTGATAGATTGCATACCTGTGCTTATCATATTTTTGTTACTATGTAAATACAATGCCTACATAGTTTCTGTTGGGCTCAAGTGTTTGGTAATTAATTTTTATCTAACAGGTTTAGTTTCATTATTCCGACTATTAAAATTTACAGGAGAACATTTGTGCTCTAAATTCATCTATTAAATAACTTACAATCATGGCAAAGGCTTGCCTTGGGTTTAACCACTTTTGGTAGGCACCAGCACAAAGATTTACAGATGTAAACCCTAAGGTCTCTTGTTCAGTTGCAGAATAAATCCACTAAAGTTTCAATGGCTGGTAAATATTTAATGAAACAATAAGCTGCTTGAATTTTTTTAATGTAATATTTCTTTTCATCTGTTGTGCCTCAAGAAGAATTTCATACATCAAAATGCATGAAATAACTTAAAGCAATTTTCAAGTGTCACATTGATTTAAAATATTTCCTCTCACAATATCCATTCCTCAAATTGTGTCATGATTAAGCAATAATTGGAAGATTCTCTTCACTTCCCTAATTCTGCCTTTGAACACTAAGATATGTGATGATCTGTATACAAAAGATTAAAATCCTTTTGCAGTATATCGTTTTGTGAAATTAATCACTGATAAAGAATAAGCATAATGAAATTTCTGATATAATAGAGACTAAAATTACTAAGGGAAAAAGTAGTATAGAATGGTGTCTTGAAACCACTACTCTCAATATATAATTGTAAGTCAGTCGGCATTTCTGTCTTCCTTATTCTACAATTTTGTATTATTAAATGCAAAACCTTGCAGTAACACAGAATGAACTGAAAGTCATAGTAAGGACTTGAAGTTTTGACTAAGATATACTTATCAATCAGCTCTCCTCACTCTTGGTTTCTACTTTTCTCATAATTGCTCTCTTACTTAAATAGTTTTCTCTGCTGAGAGAAGAAGCAAAAATTTAGTATACTCAGCATAAAGTAAAGTCTGTATTTTATCTGTAACTAAACTTTCTTAAATTTTCTCTACATATGACTTCCCCATGAATTTAAATGTGTAGCTCTTCAATGTAGAGATGTCTTCTTTTAAAAACTGTTGAGAAAATCCTAACCATATATGCAAAACCCACCTGTGCTTACAGTAAAATTCACAATGTTTAGGGAAATTCGATGAACCCACTTTACTGCTCCCATCTCTGGCAACTTGTTACAAGTGAGGTCCCCTAGGCATTGCCATTGGGCCCAGTACTGTTTGATATCCTCATAAGTGATCTGGGTGATGGATTAAGTGTGCCCTGATGAAGTTTGCTGATGACACCAAACTGAGTGGGGAAATGAATTCCTGTGAAGGGAGAGACACCCTGCAGGAAGTGTGGGCTAACAAGAACATTATGAAGTTCAACAAAGACAAATGTAAGGTCTTGCACCTGGGAAAAAATAATGCAGGAGTGCAGCACAGGCTGGGATCTACCTGGCTGGGGAGCACCTCTGTGGAAAGGGACCTGGGGTTCCTGGGGTACTGTGGCAGGTGCAGCTTCCCTAACAGACAAAGCTCTGCCTTGTTAAAAAACCCACGGTGTGCCAGAGTGGTCTGGCACTTTGACCATGAAGCTGAACCTCAGGATGATTAACAGGAGCCTCAGCGTCTGGACCCTTAGTTAACAGGCTAAGGGTCTGGGCTTGTCCTCTCAGTCAATTAGAATGACCATAGAGCATCCTCCACTAGGGTATAAATGGAGTCACGTCTAAGAACCAGTTCAACTGGTTCTCTGCAGAGCAGCGAGCCTGGCAGTTGGACCTTTCCCTTTGATACCGAGTTCAAGGTTATTTTCACAGAGTGAGTCTCCACGGATTGAGTGAACCTTGCCCACCCCTTTTGGTAAGTGGTATCTTGGGCACTCCTGTGTGGGAGATTTCCCTTTTATAAGCAAGTGTGTGCCCATTTGGATTCATCTTTCCTTATCATTTAGGAATTACTTTTATGGTAGTTATAATTGCAACAGACATTCAAACTTGTATTTGGTTGGAATGAGTGCTGGGTAATTTTGGTTGCAATAAACACCCATTTTTGGATAGCGGCTACTGTTTGTTTTGTGGGTGCCTTCGTGACAAGTGTGACAAGCTCAATATAAGCAGTGTGCTGCAGCAGCAAAGAAAGCGAACAGGATGCTGGGTTGCATCAACAAAGGTATCACCAGCAGAGATAAAGTCATCATGCCACTCTACTCAGTGCTGATCAGATCATACATTGAATATGGTGTTCAGTTTTGATCCTAAGAGATGTGGACAGGCTGGAGAGGGTCCAGAGAAGGGTCACAAAGATGATGAAAGAACTGGGAAGCTACCATATGAGGAAAGGCTGAGAACTCTGTTTGTTCGTCCTTGAAAAACGAAGGCTTATGGGAGCCCATACACCATGTTCCAGTATTTAAAGGGTGGCTACAAAGAAGATGGAGACTCCCTTTTTACAAGGAGTCACCTATAAAAGACAAGAAGTAAAGGGTACAAGTGAGTCCTGTGTAGATTTCAGCTGGACATGAGGAAAATTTTTCATAATGAGAATAGTCAGCGATTGGAATAACCTCCCCAGGAAAGTGGTGGATTCCCCAACATGGGATATTAGATCCTTGAGGTCCCTTCCATCCTGGCATTCTATGATCTTCTCGCTATTCTTCTCACTTAAGTGCTTAGATAGCTGAAATGCATTTATTCCCAAGTGGTTCATCAATCCTGAAGAACAGAAATGAATGTTGCACACTCTTTAACAGTGAGATTTTGAGATTTACAGTGATGTGTAGCTGGATTGGTCTGACTGCTTTTGATTTCTGTCTCTGATACTGCCTGAGATATAACTAACCTTAGAAAAAAATGTGTAGATTACATAACCATTCTGTCTCACATTTTATTTGCATCCTGGTGCATCAGGTTAACCTACTGGTCTCTACCTCACAGCAATCTCAGTTTTCAAAAGAGGGTTTGTCTGCTGTTCATTAACCAAGGTCAAACAGGACTAATGCTTGGAAGATTTGTACTTCATTAGCATTATCTTTATAGCTGTTATTTCACAAGTTAACAAAACAAAAAGGAATTATTCCCCAGTTAATCCTGAACATTCCTACCCTTCTCATTAGTATTGGCATAACCCTTTTCTCTAGGGCAGCTCGGAACTCAGTTCTTGAAGGAAAGGCTGACAGCAGCAAAATTATAGTACCAAGAGGAACAGGCAGAAAACACTGTCCTGATTTATAATCAGATTCTCTTATTGTAGCAAGCGCTTCCTCATTGCTGGGCTACTTAAATCAGCTCATGTAATTTGTCACCTACTAGAAACTACTTCTCATTTGTAAGTGACAAAGAGGAGTGTGTTTCCTTCCTATACTTAGTGAAGCATTTTAAACATCAAATATCATGTAGGATCTTTGGGGTGGTATTTTAATTCAGCTTCTAATAAAAAAGAAATACCATTTTGAACATCACTGACTTCTGCAGGAACAATCTGTTTTGCCCCTCTGAGTGTCAGGAAAAGAAGAATTGTTTCAGAATGAGATCTGACATGGAGCCTCAGATGCTTTGGATTCTCAGTGTGCTTCCCATATAAACCTTGATGATCTTTGCAGTTAACTCATACTGAAATGCATCCAAGAGAGAAATTTGAGGTATAGTCAGCTTTGGAGTAGACAGACCTAGAAATAAGGCACCTCAAATGAATAGGATTTTCTACAGAAATGGAGAAGAACATATGCTCTTGGCCATTAGTGGTCCTTCTGTGGAGCATCACAGGATTTAGGCACATTTTTCCTTGATTTTTAGATTCCCATAAGTGGAATGTTACTGTCTAGACCAAGCTCACATATATACAGGTAGAAGTACATATCAGCTATGATGCCTGGGGAGTGCTCAGATGAAGGAGGTGTCAGACATTTAGCTACAATTAGTCGAACTCAAATAGGATTTTTTAGGTGAAGTCAGACTCAAGAGTGGGACTTTTCTCGCTGCATTAATCAGTGAAGCAGTCACCTCCAGAGGGTGATTCATCTGGCTTAATTTAGGATAAGATATTGTAGCACAAGATAGATCACCCTCTTTAGGTGTTTATTTTGCTGACTGTCAAAGGAGCTTAATGACTTGCCTCCACATTTTTAGGTGTCCATGACAGAACACAAGAAACCCCCACATTAGGCACCAACAAGGGTTTTCATATCACCAGACTTCAGATACCTGATGATCTAATTCCCCTAGGTGTCTCTATGGAGAGAGAAGGAAAAATGCAGTACACCTATTTTAAACTAGAGCTTTGCACAATTACTTAGTTGCTTCTTTTTGAGCCTTATTTCTAAGCAAAAAACAAATTAATGCCAGGGTAGTGTTTCATGGGCAAATAACAGTGTGAGATTGTCTTACAGTATAGTGTAAGTATTTAATATAGCTCCTATGTCACGAAAAAGCTACTCAGTGCAGCAAGACTTCAGTTCAGTAGTGACCTTAAAAACGTTGTCTCAGAAACACAAGTGCCTAAACTCACTGCTCTTCTGTCAAGCCCTGAGCACACATTTTAATCTCACCAATGAAAAAGTTGCAGAAGGGGCTTACAAACACCATTTACACATAACCAGTGCTATGACACTTGCTCTTAAGAGTGAGAGATGAGCTACTACTTTTACATTCTGTTTCACTAACCAAGATAGCTGAGGATAAAATCATATCACACCAGCTAATCCCCTAATGCCCATGACCTAGAAGGCTCGTAAGTGTAGTGCAGGTTTCATTGAACCATGGACAAGGGAGTCCTACTCGTTAATGACCACAGATCTGAGGGATAACAGCCCTGTGATAACCTCCCTCTTCCTAATGCCCAGCATCAACTCCACAGCAAGCCTTTCAACTCCATAGAGCACACATGGCTGCAGGGTTTTGGCTTGTCATTGTGTAATTCTCTTGCTATCACACATAAATAAATGGACAAATGTTATAAATAAAGGTCAACTGGAATGCAAAGCTGTAGCTGTCTTGCCAGGGCTTCATAAAAGCCTTCTCCCATTTATGCTCCAGGATTTTTTTTCTGTGAAAGGGTTTGACAGATTAAGGGAATTCTGAGTAAGTTCAGTCATAATGTGAGGGAGATGATTCTGTCCTTTTGGCATCATTATTTCTAAGAATCCAAGTTGCCAAAGGCAGAAGATAGTACAGTTATATTTGCTGTTTAATATATAATCTTTACATTTCATAGCATAATAGGCAGCCTGTGGGGAAAGCAAGGAGCCTACAGCTAATATG
>WEIS01049558.1:0-10959 GCA_013389965.1 Todus mexicanus
AGTTTTTCATAACTTGCTAAATATGGAGACCCCTTACAGTTGTTGGCATGGCAGCATTCACAGTGGTAACTACTTCTGAGTTTGTTGTATGTATACGTATTTCTCCCCATATCAAGCAACAGCGCGCACTCTTCCAAACATTTGTGGCCACAATAAAAATGGAACCATGACCCAGGGATAGTCTATTTGTGCTGCTTCAGGAGATCTTTGAGATGAAAATGTTACTGAAACAAACTAAAAGGGGACGCTCGAGGTGTTTGGTTTTGACATTAAAATGAAGGTGAATGAAAAGGCCATTCCAGGAGATCAGGCTTGTAAGGTTCTCCTGCTGTAGGTGGAAGCTTAAGGCAGGTAGGTGAAGAGTTAGGGATTTAAAACAGAACAGAGCGAACCCCTTCTACTGTCTCCTGATTCATAAGCAGAGGTGACAAGACTGAGGAGCAGTGTTTGGAACAACTGGATTAAATAGGGTGTTGAGATGCGCACATAAGAGCATGGACTTTGGGCATCTTTTGGGAGGTATTGTATTTCTTAGGGAGACAGAGGCTTAACGAAAGATAGGTCCTCTGTCTTACACCATTAGTAGGTCATTATATTACAAAACTGCTACTGAAAACAATAATGACTGTGAAACTCTTTTTACTGAATAAAATCAATCACCTTTTTTTCAGAAAGGAAGACAGGAGGTCAGCCTCAGTGGACTCTCGGCAGTCTGGAGGAAGCTGTAAGGATACCGAACGCACCAGACATAGGAGAGACACCAGCAGGAGTCCAAGTAAACGAAAAAGGAGTCGCGAAAGAGGGAAAGACAGAGATTCTCGGAGGAAAAGAGAGAGGTGAGCAAAGATGGTGACAGGTGACTCCTGCCTCTGAGTCAGGCAGCCACAGCCATTGTCTGCAAGAATTCAGCGCACAGAACTGGGTTAGCTAGTCCAATTGGAAAGCCAGGCTAATCTCACAGACAGTGTAACAAGAGAGAGGCATGAGCTACTAATACTAAACAGAAGGTGCTGTGAGATCATAAACAGTGATCCAGCCTTCAGAATTTCCTCTCACAGCTGAAAGGTGCTGCTTTCAAGATCAAGCTACAGGATCAGCGCAGTACTGTCGCAGGCTATTTTACTTCTTCATCAACATATGCATAGGAGGACATATTGTCCCTTTGACCAGCATGCTTGTTGCATCTAATACTGATTTCTACCCTGGTTTGCTCTGTGACTTAATAAATAGGATTATTTGTTGTACTAATATGTATATACATACAGTCACCTGACTAGCTTTTCCATGGTAGATGCTTCAAAACAACGCTGTTGCTCTTCAGTAGTTCTGGACATATTTTTAGGCAAAAGAAAACAAATTTAGGCCACAGCTTCTAACACCATCAACAAGGGCACATTTGCATCCACAAGACCATAGGTGTTTGAGCAAAGACTTTGGTTGCAGTGCAGAAGAAACACTGCATTGCCCCTAGAGTTTATGGAAGAAATGCTGCAGATAACTGTGTGGATGGGAATGATTGCTTGTCTCAAAATTGGCTTCATTACACAGTGATGCCATTCATCCTAAACTAATCGCTGCTATGGCACTGCATGACAAGGCTTTGATTGAAACAGCATGGGAAATAAACTGCCTGAAAGTAGTTTACTTTCTTTCCTCAGAAGAGAACATGATTACATTTAGTGTGAGCTTTCCATTTTCCGAGTGGTTTTTTTCCTTCTGCTTCTGTCAGTCTGAGCCTAACAGCCCACACAGCATTTCTGTTTTTGTTGCAGGGATGAAGACAAGTATCACAGCCATAAAAGAAGAAAGTAGAAACAAGACCCTGATTATTTTGTTTTTCAGCTGTTCAGAAAATTACTTGCACAGGAACTATGGTTACTGCTGTTGTGCCAGGGACAGCAACACGAAGCATGTAACATTAGTGTTGCATCACAGCTGTGCTTGGAGACAAGAATGAAATAGTGCTAAGGTTTGCCAGGGCGGAAACAGTACATACAGAAAATGTGTAAATCTGTAATACTGCTGCATCTACTAATAAATTATATTGATCTCTCTCATCTGTTTGAGTTTAGCTTGACAGGGCTGAAGAACGAGATCTATGAGAGGCTGTACTGATTTGCCTTCCTGGCCCATAGTGAGTGGATTTGGAACAGAGCTAGTCCCTGGAGTCCAGGATCAATTACAAATGGAAAGGCATGAAAAGAGCTCTGCTCCTACCCTCCCATCTGCCCATGTCACCCCTGGCAGCCGTGTTCAAAAAGACAGCACTTGCTGCCTAGTTACAGCATGTACCAGAGGTGAGGGGGCAGATTTCAGCATTCTCCAACAGGCTAAAATACCTTCAACTGCAGCTAGTGGTAAAACAACAGTAATGAGAAAGTTACTGTTCCCAAATTCATGCTCAAAGAAATGAAGGATCAATGTCATCTGGCACAGATGATGAGACTGGAGCTCTCCAAGGAAACTAGTGGGGAGGCACCAAGGCCACTTCTAATATTGTCGACTGCTGTTTCCAAACACTGCGTGCGCTTCCATTTCCCTCCGGAGATAACTGGGAGGAGTTCCCATCCTGGACTCTAAGACACAAGTATCGGCTATAGATGCTGATACAACAGTTACGACATGCAGTTACTTAAGAGTATGCAGGAGGATTCCACTTCAATTAGATGTTTATTGTATCAGTTTCAAGTCCTGTTAATTCTGCTCACTACTAAGAACAAGGTCAGTCAGCATCAGCCAAGCTTGTTACTTCAATGGAGTAAGCAACGGTAAAAGAACAAGCTTGCAGATCTATGTTTCCTACAATACTTTCTTCTGTTTGATCGAGTTGCTGGGAAATGCACCAATTAGAGCTGCCCAGTCTTCTCTAATTTTAATTCTGTGTTTTACTTCTTTTCTTACAATCACTTACAAAATACAGGTAGGAAGGTTCATAACAAAATACCTTTTACTCAGTATAAGCAGATGAATGAAGGTATCACTCCCCAGGTGTGAGCATTGCCAGTATTTGAGGGGCAGGAGAACGGTATAACCATGTGCTCAATTAACATCCATCGAATGGTGATTACAAGAGTGGGATAAAGAAAAGGAAGCGTCAGAGAAAAGGATCTTCCTGTACTGCAATGTGCAAATAACACTCCTTTGAATATAAATTATTTTCTTTCATGTATTTATTCCTGGGTTTTTTCTTCCTCTCACCTAGTGCTGAAGAGCAGGCTTGATCACAAAGGTGTTGAGGGCTGGGTCACAAAGTTTCTGAGCAGCACCATGCCACTTTGTCGATCACTGGAAAGCAATAAATCGAATGTTTTAGAAGAACGCTTTAATGTGGTAAATTCTAGCGTTAGATAAGATGTAGTTGAGGGTTATATTAATTACAAGCAAAAGCAGTGTAATAAAGTACTTCTTACTAAAAATTGTCAGTCTGGTAACTGTAACGACAAACCAAATCTGTTTGCTTGTATGATGTGCAATTTTGAGCGCCTATGGACATGGAGCTGGTAGCACTCTTAAGTGTATTGGGTTTGCAGGGCAACGTTTTGGTAGGAGGGTGACTACACGGGTGGCTTCTGTGAGAAGCTCCTAGAAGCCTCCCCTATCTCTGATACAGCCAATGCCAGCTGGCTCCAAGATGGACCTGCTGCTGGCCAAGGCCAAGCCCATCAGAACAGTGAAAACCCCAGTGCAACAGCAATTACAGTGGGAGAGAGGAGTGACAATGTATGGGAGAGAAACTACTCTGCAGACACCGAGGTCAGTAAAGGAGGGGGAGAAGGTGCTCCAGGTGCCATAGCAGAGATTCCTCTGCAGCCTGTGGTGAAGACCATGGTGAGGCAGGCTGTCCCCCTGCAGCCCACAGAGGTCCACAGTGGAGCAAATATCCACCTGCAGCTCATGGAGGACCTCACACCAGAGTAGGGGGATGTGCCTGAAAGCAGCGGTGACCCTGTGGGAAGCCCATACTATCGAGCAGGTTTGCTGGCAGGACTTGTGACCCCATGGGGATCCCATGCCGGAGCAGTCTGTTCCTGAAAGACTGCACCCCATGGAAGGGACCCAGACTGGAGCAGTGCATGAAGAACTGCCAGCCTGTGGGAAGGAGAATTTTTGTGGAGGACTGTCTCCCATAGTTGGGACCCCACGTTGGAGTAGTGAAAGAGTGTGGTGAGGAAGCAGCAGCAGAGACAAGGCGTGAACTGACAGCAACCCCCATTCCCTGACGCCCTGTGCTGTTCAGGGGTTAAGAGGTAGAAAATTAGGAGTGAAGTTGAGCCTGGGAAGAAGGGAAGGGTGAAGGGAAGGCAGTTGGTACAAACAGCAAAACGGGATTTAGTATTCTATGTCCTGCCTTTGTCCTTTATATCCACTGAAGGCAGACACCACCAAGGTTATTCCAAGAAGGACAACTTACCACAGCTAACACTACAAAAACTGAAGAGCCAAACCATTTAAGACCAAGTGCATATGAGATGTATTCTCATGAAAACTTCTAGGGAGCAGTAACTCAGGAGAAACACAACAGACACTTTGGACTTCAAGTGGGAACTCACAGTTTCCCTCTCTGGTTTACGATCTATGTTAAATCAAAAGAGCAGCCCTTAAGATGCTGCTGGTTCCAGCACCAGTAACATGCAGATGATACAAACTTGTATGTAATAGCTTCCTAGAGGAAATATTATACCACCAGATAGTGAATTCAACACTTGAAAAAAAGATCGATAAAGAAATATTTATATCATTTAACAGTTCAAACCTCAAGGCTGACCACTTAACAAGAAATAACTATGTACAATTTTGATATAACCTTAGTCAACCTTTACTCCTGTCATCTTGGCTATGCCCAAAGTGAAGATAGACTGTTCACCTGAAATTAAAGGTGGATGGAGAACCCAGAGGTGTTCCATGCACAGATTTTTACTTACGATTCTTCTTTCATTTTTTGGAGGAATGCTTCGGTTTCCTCCTTTGGTATCTCTCCATCGATGCTGGCCAAGTACGAGTAAAGGAATGAGAATGTTTCGAGGGGAACACGAGCTGCTCCACCTTCTGGGTCCTTTGTTAAGATTTCGCAGGCATGTTTCATTGAACTCAGTAAGGACTGCAAGAGGTTCAGTCAGGAAATGAGAGGAACAGTATCAGAGCCATGAACATCCTTTGTACATCATGACAAAATCCACACTACAAGCCACTAAAAGTGGGTGTAAATGTGATGCACCCTCCAGTACAGGTCAGGGATGGAAACAATACTGAAGTTCTAGTAGAGACGGGAGTAAAATATACTAGAATTGTGTGATGTCTAAAGATTGTATGGGGTAGTCTGAGCCCTATCTCCAGTATGGCCAAATTGCTCTGGTTTCCTACTGTAAAAGCTCTGACATCACTATACTTAGTGATATATATATGTTTGTGTGTACTTATTATCTCAATGGATCTAAATGAATTCCCAGCAGCAGTTAAACATATGTACAAACCCCAGAAAATTCATATGGGTTTGATGATTTTTATTATGACATATTACATGATAGTAATTTTTAGGAGTGCTAATATTTACTGTTTTCCCTGTTTATATGCAAGTTCCATTTTAGTAGTTAGTAGAAAAAGCACTGAGGCAAAAAACATTTCAAGAATATTTCAGTTTAGTCAAAGCCCAATAATGTCCCGAGTTCTCTTTAAATCATATATGCCTCGAAGTATTGGTTACTTTGAAAAAAATCCTTTACTCAATACTGTGTTTATAATCCAGTGCCCTACACATGCTGAGCTATATGGGGAAACATAGAAAAATTCAGCACTGAGCTTCATTGAGTCAAAGACTGGTGGGATGCCGTTCAAAGAAAGGCTGGACGATTTAACAGGCTACCTCTGCAGTCATTTCTCCAAGGCTGTAAAAACACACGAGCGCTTTACAGAAAGATATGTCAGATGACTGGTGCTCTTAAGAAGTTCTTACTTGTCTAGTCTTGTATCTTAACTGTGACCCTATTCAGCTACGAACACAATTTACAGCTGCCGGAAATTAATGTGTATTTCTTGTGTGCGTCTCCACTCTGGTTTGGGAAATGCAAGTTCTAGTTTCTTTATGCAGAGCTGAAATCAAATCATTCACTTAATATTTGAAAGAGTGGATAGATGGAGGTATATTCAGTCTGTCTATCTCCACTGGAATTATGTTCCTGTGACCTGGTTTTCGGTTCTCTTGTTTGTTTGTTTTTTAAACACGTAATGTTGCTGTTAGGTTTTTTAAATGAAGAGCCCAAACTACAAAATCGTGTTGGGAGAGGGATTGGAATCAAGAAACAGACAGTTGAATTTATAATAAAGAGATATATACCTACACACACAAAACTGCAGTGCCAGGTCAGGTCAACATTCAGGGCTTCCAGATATTGCAACATTCTCAAAATATTATTTAATTTGTATTTTCTTTTTAGTACCCCTTCTCCTCTACTTTAGAAATCATCTTAAGTATTATACTCCATAATAACATCAGTTTAGCGCTTTTTAAAACCTCTCCTTCTATGGAAATGCTCTGCTGAGATTTTATTACTGACATTAAAAGAATTAAATGTAGATTCAGTGAAAATAACTTCTTCTGTGAAAATTAACGGACTACACAATCAATTAAAAACACATGGCTTACTTCTTCCCTCCAGCTCTCCTCCATGGACATTTAAACTGATGCCGTAAGCATCATTCCTCTATCATCCTCTCTCCCATGGCCCAACCTCCCTGCAGACATGATTGCCCTTCTACATCCCAGCAAACTGAGAACTGAGCCCTCTTTCTGGTTAAGCTCCCCCGACCAAAAGCTGATGAGGAACAGAAGTGAATACCCAAGCCACGTTATCTGCTGCTGCAAAAGGAATCGCATTTCCCCAAAGCCCTTTTGCGTTAATTGTTCTGTGGTCTACCTCATATATGATCTTGTACCACCATTTGCGCTTAGATACCAGAGTTCCTGCTGTGAACATACCCTGCCGAGCACGCTGCACCCAAGTGCCAGGAACTTCATCCATTCCACCTCCTCACCGAAGTCATCCAACTGCAGGATCAGTTTCAGCTGCTCCTCTGGCAAACACAAATGCTTCCATTTCTCCTTCAGTTCTGTAACATTCACTGTGCCTTTGTGAGAAAGCTTTTAACAAAATCATGGTACCACAGTAAGAACTCTGAAAGTCTGAATGAAACTAAGAACACAGTCCCTTCCTAAAATACATCAAATGCTTGCCAGTCAGTCTCCCCAGCCACACATCAGCTATTCTCCAAAAGCATTGCGCATTTGATAAAGGCCGGGTTGTACCTGTTTGTGCAAGACTTTAAGGAGTCCTGGGGTCAAACCAGCATTCCTTTTCTCTGTTGGTAAAGGCATTTCAATTCTCTCCTTCACAGGAAGGGGCTCACCTTTTGACAACGCTGAAAAATACCTAATGAATGGGAAGAGCAAGACACTTCAGTGCCCATGACCATTACAGTTGCACAGAAGTAAACATTCGTACAGTTTAGCAAATGAGTCCGCAGGCTCCCACACAGGAGCAGCAGCACTCAGAAAGCTGCCCACATGCACAAGTCCCATCTCTCTGTGTCCAGATACCACCTTTCTTTTTAGTGGAAACCACCATCTTTGGACCTTATACATTCCTTTCTACGACATGCTAATAATCCTTAAGGCATTTAAATTATTTTGTGCAAGAAATATTCATCCCTTCTTAGCAAAGGCAGAGAGTGATTTATTAACGTCAGTGCGTGCTGGCAAATTGAAGCACGGGCTTTTCCCATTTGATTGATGAGCACCTTAGGGTTGCATTATTTAACATTCCCCTCACGTTCTACCTGAAAATCATAACTGGCTATTTACACTGTAACTCTCTCGTCAGTGTTTTGGCCATTTCTGTCCATTCCAGAACAAAATTTAAGAACAGAGCAGAGAGGGAATTAGATGCACATCCTTTTAATTAGAAGGCTGCCACAGCCTTATGAGCAATCACCTCTGCCATAACCAGCCAGCAATCTGAACTGTGTAAGAAAATTCAGTTTAAGGTTTCTCCACTTGTCGTGCCTCACCTGCCCTGTTCACCCCCGTCCATGCCCAGGCTGTCCCATGCTGGGTACACGCCTGCCAAAATGCACAGCAAGCAGCACTGCAGAAGGGAATCAGTGTGGCTGTGCAGAAAGACGTGTGTGGGATGTATGGACGTACAGCACCTGGGCTGTTTTTCAGCTGGATCAGTTTCCCCATTTGATTATTCACAGGGACAAACGCTACAGCACCACCAGCATGTGTGAAACCCCAGCCATGCTCCACTTTGCACAGCTCCCAGGTCCAGACCTTGCTCCACTCAAGGTACTCTCACACCAGAGCATCTTCCCCCATCTGCAGGGGTTCCTCCAACTGAGCTGGTGCAACCCTGAAGCACAGGTTGGCGTCTGGCTGGTGGCGTGGCCATGGCAGGGTCACCCTGCCCCTGTTCTCACCAGCTCCATGTCCCAGCAGGCTCAAGCTAGCTGGCAGCTGCTGCTTCTGACTTCTTGGTTGGAGCAAGCTCCCTGCACACCCTTGACCCAGAGGTACACCGCACCCCACCTCCACTACATTCCTAAGAAACACTGTGCCATTAAGATGTTCCTGCTGCCCTTTTCCCACATTGCAGCTGTAGCAATTCACCTTCACATTTTTTTCTTTCTAATGGGCAAGCCAGATGGTAGCTGGGTTTTGTTGACAGCCTCCCCACCCTCACATACATAGTACTGACGTTTTTCAATTCCCGCAACCGAGAACAGCTCATAGGTACTTTTCAAGAGCTTGTCCACACAAACTGTAGGACAGGAAAAGTGATAGTGAGCAGTTATGGTAAAAGAAAAACAGAAGTTCAAGAAGCAACATTAAAACATCTTAGGGGTGAACTTTGCACAGCAGGGTTGACGGTTGGACTCGACGATCCCAAGGGTCTTTTCCAACCTGAAATACTCTATAATTCTATAATTCTAATTATGTGGACTATCATCTAAAAGTTGCAACTTTTCAAGCCCTTTCCCTGCTTCAGTCATATGTAAGGAGACTCCTTGATTTTGCTCATGGAAACAAACAAACAAAAAAAGAAATCTAAGCAAGCTTAAGAATTAGAAAGCTATTTTCTAAGTTTCCTTTAAATTCCAGGAATTAAGTCTAACATGAGGAGAATAAACGAATAATAAATAAATAAATAAATAAATAAATGTATAAAAGTTTGGTCTTTGGGACAGAGAAATTAACAAAACCAATTAAGATGCATTTTTCTGTATGGAAATCAAACTACTCACGAAATCTGCCAGTCCTAAACCACAGTGAAAGAGAAAATAAACTAAGTGCTACACTATTTTTAAAAGGCTCACATGCTGCGCTAAAGCAATATCCAGGCTAGCTTACTATTCAAAGCCTGCTCCACTGTCAAATTCACAGGAGCAGTGAGATTTTGTGAGTCCGTTCGCCTAGTGCTACATTGTTATGTGAACATCATACTTACGCAGCTGCCCACTGCAAAACATCATCAGGTTGAGTCCTAACAGCAGCTTTAGTAAATTGCTTCAGAATATCAGGCAGCTCAGGAGGGATTTTGATCTGCTGAGCACAAAACATGGTCTCTGGAAGAGGCATGGTCCAATAGTGTTCAGTTACAAGGACCTGCAAGAAACAATAATAAAACAGCAGTTCACAGTTGCAGAATGGGAATGAAAAACTGCATGTGCAGATGGAGGTCAACAGTGCTGGTACTCAGACTCTCTCCTGTCCTGCTCAACAGGTGGATCTACTAGAGAACTGTCAGACGCAGATGAACGGGCATTGAGCACCTCTAAAAAACTTAGACTTGATGATAAAGAACAAGTAAAAGACTAGAGCTTGGATACCAACCGCAGCTCCAGGTAAGGAGAACTACTACTTTAACAGGTATCTTTAGATAGTTTTAAACTGATTTTTCTCCTCAAACCTACCACAATATGAATTCGTAAAACAGGTAGTCCATACTAGTCACAGCCCTCATGCCAACTTGAAAGCCAGCTACATTGACAACTCACTACTGCACGCCAAGGAGAGCCTCGCCATTTTTGTACTGAAACTAGAGTATGCAGACTACCAAGCTTCTATCAGGCATATGTGTTCAAAAAATGCTGCAGCAAAAAGTTCTCTCTTTAGATTCTGCTAAGATGAAAGTACGAGTATCCGGGAGGTGGCTTCCTCTATCGTGTGAATTTTTCTTTATTGGAAAAGAAAAAGTCAGTGATGGAGGGACTGCTGTAACTCAAGGCTGCTTTGAACCATACTTAGAACTTCATTTCTGGACAAACATGGACAGGGTACAGCATCTTCATTACTCCAGCAGAACAAATTTGTACCAGGGACAGACTTCAGAATGTGCCTGTAATTACTACATTGGTCATGCACTTTCAGCAATGATTCAAAACCACAGCTCTAGCCAAGGCACTGAAGCTGAAGGCAAAAAGCTGGGGATTTTAGGATAAGATAAAGAATAGAAAAACCTCGAGGGAGGAAAACACGTCTGTGCGTATACCCTTGGGAAGCAGTCAAAGAAAAGAAAAAAAATAAGAAAAAGGGGAGGGGGAAGGGAGAGAGACCTGCTTTTCTACAGTAAGCTATTAATCACAGAGGTTGGCAGGGACCTCTGGAGGTTACCTGGTCCAACCCACTGCTCAAGCAGGACTACCTAGATCAGGCTTCCCAGGACTTCCCAGTTCAAAAGGGGTTTCCCGACGTTCCGAGGGAGCCTTTTGCTCTCGTACCCACCCAAGGAGCACGGGGGCTGTGCGGGCCTTTGCCACTTTCCACCCCCAGCTCCGGTTTCCTGCGCTGCGGCCCGGCCGCTCCCCCCGGGCGCCGCCTGACGCGGGCGTACAGGGGCCACCAGGCCCCAGCCGAGCTGCGGGAGCGCAGCCGCCGGATCCGGCACCCCCCGGCCCGGGCACCCC
>WEIS01049560.1:8205-26172 GCA_013389965.1 Todus mexicanus
CACCCACCCCGCGGTGCGAGGGGGAACGGCCGCTGCCCGCAGACCCGCCTCGCCTCGCCTCGCCGGGCCGGGCCGTCTCACCCCCTCAGCCGCGGCCGCACCTGGCGTGAGCCCGGGAATAAATCCCCGCGGGTCACGCCGGGGCAGCCGCACGGGTGGTGCGGGGGGGGAGGCAAGGAAGGGAGAGGAAGGTGCGGGGAGCCCCGCGCCTGGCGCCGGCGGCAGCCGCACCGAGCCCCTGAGGGCCGGTCGCCCGCCCGGGCCGCCCAGTCGCCCTCCCCGGTGGCCCCGTGGAACCGCTGCCGGCCTTTATGTAACGCCAGCGTGGATCTCGGTGTTGGCTGCCAGCGCTGGTGCTTGGTGCCATTTTAGGCTTAAGCCTGTACTTAAAAGAGAGGAAAAAAACCCAAACAAACCAACCACAAAAACTTTCCTTAGTAAGTTGGTTTAATTCACACCGAAGCCTGCGGAGTTTGTGCTCTTTCCCCGCACCGTTTCTCTGTTCGGCGTTTTCGGGGGGCAGGTGGCAGCGATGATTTATGGAACAGAGATCGTGTTCTTTTTTAATTAAATATCCTTGTAGATTTTATCTTCCCCGAATTTGACAGGAGCGCATCAGGCGTTACATGAGCCTGGCAAATGGTACGTGCCCTTTCTCCCAGCAGCCTGTAGAAAACAAACCGTTTCCCAAAGATTACAAAAGCTTTATAAATGTGCTAGAGGGAACTCCTCTTTTGCAACCTGTGGCTGCTTATGACAATTATATGTTTTGGCTATAAGTGACGACTCTAAAATTAGCAACGTATCAAACTGAACGGCTTTTTGTGATATGTTCCCCTTGCACAATAAACACCCCCATGCTGCCACTCCCATCCAACAGATTCATCTTGCCTTTTAATAAAAGCACGCAGCCAAGCGCTCTAATCGTATTTTAATCATTTCACTCCTTCCAGAGTGAAAGGAGTTAAGTTTAAAGGTGTTTAGAAAAGATGCTTACTATAAGATAAATAGGTGAGGCTGGATCCTGCCATGAAGGGTGATGGATTCTGGTGTGAAGGATCTATCAGATAGAAGGAGCAAGGCAAGTTCACGCCAGGCAAGTAGGAAGTCAGTGTGTAGGTAGAACTCATGAGCTCTGAGCGCTGCTGTGAATTGAACAGATAAATCTTTTGTCTGTTTCCTCTGAATTTCAGTAGAAGCTGCCTTTTTTGTTTGCTTCAGTTTGATGGGGTTTTTGTTTGTTTGTTTTTTAAAGCAAATACAAACGCAAGCAAATAATTGAGAAGTAACTGCCTGGAAAGAAAATATATCTTCGATATATCTTCTGCCCCATAAAGAACTGAGCACTTTCCTAGATACTTCCTATTTCCTTAGAACTGAACAATACAAAGTGTGGCTTTTAAAACAAAAAATCCTCACCCCTTCAGATTTTTTGGTGCTTCCTTTTAAAGCAGGTCTCTAAAATTTCGTTCTTCCACTTACGTCGTTCTTCTAAATTTGGCATTTAGGGCTTTTGGCATGTTCACAGTGTCATATTCCATGAATAACCCGAACAGATAATAGGTTGTTGATTTTAAGGTTGAGTGCTCTTTTTATTATTGTTATTAATAGCTGCTTAAAGGAGCCCTTAAAAACAGGAACTCCCAGCGTTGTAACTCCTTCGATGAATCACTTGAATGAAGGAAACGTTTTATTAAGAAGACGAGTGTCCTGCAGTTAGCGATTCATTCACGCGTTAGAGACAAAGAGCGCTTCCCTGTAACTTTCCCAAGTCTGTTAGCACCGCGAAGACTGAAGTTTAGAGCATGATTTGCCCTCTCCCTTCACTGTAGGGCTAATTGAAGGTCTACTGAAAGTGTACCGTGTTTTAACACCTGGCCCAGCTGCTAAGTAGTGCTAGATCTCAGTTGGGTTTTACTTGAGTGCTCTACTTAGTGGGATTAAGGAAAAGCAACCATCAGGCAAGAGCAAGGCAGCGGAATCCCAAACTCAGTTTCAGAGCCCTTGAGAAAATGCTTGCCAGTTTGAACTCCACCTCATTTCTGCTCCATAGCGCTGGCCTGAGGCATTGTAGCTACTAGGGACCCAAGCCCAGGAGGAGACCTGAAGGGCCTCAGCTAAGCATAAAGAAGCACGAGCATATTGTTGCAATAACAGCATTCATTGAAAAGGGGGCGAGCCAAGTTGTCTCCAGGCAATGCAGGTAGCAAGCTTAGATTGCCTTCCCAGCCAGACAAGTCCCTTTTTTTTTTTTCACCATTTGAACTTGTGCTACATAAGTCATTTATTCAAATGTTCATTTTTTTCCCCCTTCATGCCTTTGGCTCAAAAGCCACTCTGTGACACCGCGGCAATCTCTGGAAAATTCCAGGTCACCAGGGAGCGCACTTTGTGGTGCTCCAGCAAGAGAACTCTTTAGTTCTTTAATCACCATTGCTCTCGAGTGCAACGGGCCGTCACTCACTTGACCAAACTGCAACTAGACCGCAGCCATCGCCACCAGCAAAGTGTTTCAGAGCGCCTGAAAGCTGAAGGCACTGTTTGCAGCTCTGTGGAGTTTTGTAAAGGTGGCCATGGAGGCTCCTTGGACATTTACCCACAGAAACTGTGAGGTGCCAGGCCTGCTCCCTGGAAAATGCCCTGTCTGTCTTGGTTCAAAGGATCTACTCAGCTAGAGATTCCCCTGGACAGCGGGGAGGAACCACGGTGGGTGGCAGGGAGGCGGCAGAGCTGGCAGTGGTCGTCGCTGCGGCAGGCCCTGAGCTGGGAGTCAGAACGGCTCAGTATGCTGCAGGTTGGTAAGACAGCATGGAGCAGAAGAATGGTCCTAAATTTAGTGGTCGTTTTTGCTTCCTGCGCTGGCGCTGCACACACTTGGCACAAGCAAGAATCCAACTCGAACCCTCCAGCAAGGCTTCTTGAAAATCCTTGTACTAGCCGACAGCACTTGGTAGACAGAGTTGCGGCATGAGATGTCGAAAGCACTTTCGGCAGCAACTAATTCTGGCAGTTTGATTCTGTAAAAAATATTGCTACGGTACTAGTACATCGTCTATCACTTTTCTCTGCCACGCATCTTGAAAGTAGGCCGCACTGCAGCCAGAAGCGAGAGTCACGGAGTCCGGAAGGAAAGCAGATGAGAGCTCTCCGGTGTGTGGAGCCAGTTCCTTGCGACTAATGTGCGTTTTACGTTAAGACTCTAAGGGGAAAACAAGTCCCTTGCCCAAAAAGACAAGGGACCCTCCACCAGTAACCAGGCTTCCTTCTGCCTGCCCTAGGGATGACTTTCACTCATTCCCCTGTTACTGGCCACACCGTGTGTGCAGCAGGCAGCGGTGGATCACCGCTCTTGCGAGGCAGCCCAGAGCCCAGCAGCTGTCTTCTGGAATATGGCACAATTTCTTTACCCAAGTGTGGCTGGAAAGCTGCTGCAGGAAGGGTGCTTCACCCTGGGGATTGCCTAGAGGAAAAAGGCTAATACTGACTGCAAGTTTCTAAATTCACATGGTCTGGATTGCCCTCTACAGGGAACTCAGGCAGGCTGGACCCCTGCCCCCGTGGTGGGTGCCCAGCTGAACTCTTTACACTAACTGTGTGTGAAATGTCAGGAGCCAGGCACTGACTCACCGAAATTGGGCAGGTCCTTAAATTAGGCGGCTTGGAATTCACCTTAAATTATTTAGGCGTGTATTTGATATAAATAAACTTCAAAGAGACTGAATACATTTAGTAAAAAGGAGAAAGCACGCAGGTTTTGAAAGCTGCTGCCTCAGATTAAAATTAAAAACCGAAGTGATTTTTAGGACTTCCAGAGAATCTGAAAGGCACCATTAAAAAACCCAAACAGTCCAATGAACTCATCGGATTTGCAGTAAAACGTGATCTGCAGTTCAAGGTTTACAAAACCTGAAATATTTACTGGCAAATAAGGCAACATGATAACTAACTTCACATACCTTAATGCCTTCCACTGACAGTCAGACTGAAGGGACATGTATGGACACATTGCACAGCAATATTGAGAAGCTCTGTTGGCCCACAGGCAACAATACTCAACAAGGAACGTGCTGCAGGCAATATCCATACATTGCTGTAAACCAGGCAGAAAAGAACAGTGGCAGACACCTGAACTTGGTTTATATTTTTAAACTTCCTATGGCTGCAAGCAGTGTTGGAGGGTTCTGCCAGCAACATATTAACACTGGTTGGGAAATGCTGGTTTGGACTGCCAGTTAATATAATTGCTTTTCTTTCTTTCTTTTTTTCTTTTCCTGAGAAACAAAATTGTTACATGATACTCCGCCTTTTTCTAAATTTTATAACAACACCGCGTCTTGTTCTTTGAGACAACGATGGATGGTGTTGGCAACTTTTCAGAATTGCTATTTAGCTAGACTTCACAGAGATGGGCAAGAAATATTGTAATTGTATTGCTTGCTGAATCAAGGATACCAAAATAGAGAATCCACATGGCATCTCTGGATTTCAAAAACAAGCTGGTTCATCTCCAAGTGCATGCGGGTTGGAAATCTCACACTTAAGAGTTTAGCTCACAGAAAAAAGTTTTGAAGAAATGAACATTCATTACAAAAAACCCCTTTTCTAGCCTGAAGTAGCACCAGAGCGTACTGGCAAGACAGCAGATATGTAACAGTTGAGCACCAAAGGAAGGAGATTTTTATATAAAAGCTTAAAATAAAAATCCGATCAAAGCTGAAGTGGAAAATGGAGTAGAACAGAAATGTAAAGGAGCTTCAAGGATAGCGTAAACTAAGCCAGTGAGCAACCTAAAATCGTCTTCTGTGCTGCAGCAGTTTACTTATGCATCAGTTGCATCCAGATCTGTTTAAAAACTGTCAAATCTGAGCAATTTCACTCTTGGAAACATAAGCCTCTTTTAATCTCTTGGCAATGAAACCGCAGTTCTCTTTACTCCAAGTTAGTGCAGCCAAGAGCTGCGCCATTGTATGCTATCTCACAGCTTTGCATTTAAAAAGAAGTAATGCTCACTTAATGCACAGTCATTGTATTATCAACACCATAACTAATTCTGAATGATCAAACATTCATCCCATAAAGGTCTGCTTGTCAAAATTCTGTCTTACATCCAAAAGAGGTAAATATAGCCTGGAAAGTTCTTCCTCTCAAAGATGTCCACATCTCCCAGTCAAGTGCAAACGGTGCACTCTCCTTTGTGTGCTTCCGTTCCATATCTTGCCCATTATATAAAGAAATAATATTTTGGACCTGTTGCATAGACTCATACCTCATTAAGATAGGTACGTTTAAATATTTGCATCAATATTTTAAAAATATATATTTTGGTAAGCAATGTAGAAAGCTAGGTTTACGGGAGAACTCAGCTTGCTGATTTGCTAAGTTTTGTGAGTTATTTTTATTTTATTTTTTAAATGGAACTAGCAGTATTCAGATTGTAGAAATCCTTATGGAAGGAATCCTCTTTGTTTCAGAACCTGAAACTAAACCAGCCTTTCTAGGTTATTTGAGTCCCAGCTGCTTCTGTCATGGCCATCGTGTTACACAATCCCTGTTACAAACAAGTCACTGTCTAAGAGGCAGCCAGTGATCTTCCCTTTTCCGTCTCTACCCTCACTGCTATTGGGAAGCTACTTCTGAAACTTACTCTTCAGGGAGGGTGGGAACCTTCCCTTCTGAGTTGGCATTAACAGGGATCTCTGGTTCCTGGCTACTAGATACGTTAACTCATCTAGTTATAACCCATCTAGTATAACCCAGTCTTACCCTCCAGTAATGACTCTGAGAACAATCATGTATTTTAAAAGTGTATGTGTTTTAGCCAAGAGAAATTTGCCTTTGAAACTGGGAAAATTTAATCTGGGCTGATTTTTTAGTAAAAAATGTAGGTGTGGGGACCTGAGTTTACAAGAAGAACAGAAAAAAACCCCACCTGCTTAGCAGTTATTACTACAACAGAATGTGAGTGAAAACAAATACTTTTCATAAAAGTTTATATAAAAAATACTTCCAGTCATTAGTAATGTGACCATTTTTAGCAGCAGTGGTCATCTTTAAGAAATACTAGATGTTTAAACCCTGTTTATTTTCCGTATGTACATCTAAAAGGTAGCTATAGCTGTTGGGCGCATAGCACCTGAGCACGGGTAGGGATATTCATCATTTTTGTACATTGATATAAAGTGTTAATATCTTAACTTCCGTAGATTGACAAAAGCAACAAAATTGATTAAATCTTAACTAATACAGACTTTTTTTTTTTCTGTAAAGTTCTGCTAAACCCGTTTTTTTGTGGTTTTTTTTTTTTAATGTTGGTGCTGAAAATAATGATGCAAGCAACTAAGTGTAATTGCAGAAAATTATTGCTAGTGATTTGCATATGAAACACACACCTTTTACTGCCTCTAGTTAGCATTGTTCAACGAGCATATAAATAGTACAGCTGAAATGCTGCAAACAGAAAGCAGTTTTCCATGGGCACATGCTATGAATGAAGAAATGTTCAGACACAATGTGCAAGTTGGAGAGCTTTCATCAAAACTAGCCAAGAGGGGAAAATGCTTCATTTCCCTATCACGCTCTGTTTTGGATAAGCCAGTCACATACAGAAAGCATCATGCTCATCTGCAGAAAGTAAAGCTTTTTAAAATGAGTGTTTATGTTTTGCTGGAGGTAAAAAAAAAAAAAGAAAAAAGAAAAAAAGAAAAAAGAGTAACCTAATCTCTCAGTACTTGTTTTAGATTTTTCTAATTACTTGTACATAACACTTCATATTTGTAATTCAACATTTAATAACTCCTAAAATTTGAACCTTGCGGTCGATGCAAGTAATTTTCTGTAAATGTCTAAGGCATTAAAAAAAAAGTCTAGTTTTAAGATACTGTTTTCAGTGCAAGTAAAATACTCACTTTTCTGTATCATTTTACAACTAAAATTGTTGACCACTGCTCTACTAATAAAGCAGAGTATTTTTTGTGTGATACAGAATCATAGAATAATTAAGGCTGGAAAAGACCTCTTAGATCATCAAGTCCAGCCTATGACCTACCACCACCACTCAGCTATTTGGGGGAAGGGGTGAAGGGAGGGAGGCAAAGTGGAACAAAGTAAATAAGAAAATTGTAAAGCAAGAGTGTTTATAATGTTGCTGCAAAATTGCAATTTTCCTACACAATCATATCAAAATATGCCTCAGATTGAATTTTATAAATAAATTTCTTTAAAAGCAGCTAAAACTGAGAACTACTGTTTTAGTTATCAGTGGGACACCTGTCTCTCACTATTAGCTAAGAGCAACATTCTCCTGTGATACAATCCCTCTTTTGTACTGAAGATAGACGGGCAATTTCATCCCGTACAGTCAGTGGAATCCTGTAGAATACCGCTTTCCGCTTTAGTAAGTAAAATGTCGCCATTTCTGTTTCGGAAAAAGAAAGGTTGCTTTTCCTGAAGAACTGTACCCTTACAAAAGCATTTTGCGGATAGGAAGGAATTGAAGTCAACTCCACGCACCGCAGAGAGCGCATCTCCTACGCGTGGGGGAGCCAGAGCATTCCTCTGGCTGAGGCTGGTGCCTCTGAATTTGGCAGCAGTGCCCGCGGGAGCTGCGGGCAGAGTCACGCCCAAGTACAGATGCTTGAAGACGTGGACAAAAGGTGTCTGCGTGAAGCTTTGGTGTTATCGATTGCCAATTTGTTTGCCACCTTCTTCCCTTCACAACTTCACAGCAAGCTTTGCGCTTTATCTTTTTGGTTATTTTAAAAGCATTCACTATCAGTATTTTAGCTTAATGGCTACTTTCTCTTAGCTTTAGAAAAAGGGGCAAGAGAAACACGTGAATGCTAATTATGTAAATAATTAATGCATTTGGGGGATTGGTTTCTGAAAGGAAATGAAAGATAATTTGATGCAAAGACCGTCAGAACAGATGACTTCCAGAACTGGAAATATTCTTTCCTTTGAACTGCTTTGAGAGACTGAAAAGCTCTTTATTTTTCATAAGCCATTGTGCAGGTAAAAGTACTTTGAAGACTACAAAGAATAAAAGAAAAGTTTGATGCTTAACTTTTTCTGTGAGATTGAAGTAGTTGATGAGAGTAGTGATAGCTAGTGATCTGACCCAGAAGCCACTTCCTTGATAAATCTGCAGCGTGACACAGTTGCTTGAGTTAGCCTTTTGCATCTGTGAAAATTCAAACACTCTCTGCTCAGAAGAAGCAGCAACAGAGAGATCTCTCGGGCAGGTTTATCCCTGCGGAGGCTGGTCTGGCATCTTTAACACTGCTTGGGGCAAGAAGCATTCCTTGGGCACTCCAGAGAATGCTTCTGTAATGTTTCCATTAAACTAAAAAGTGCTTTTCAATCTTTTAGCAACTCAAGTTGGGTGCTAAGTCGAATATGGGACACCGGTGCACTCTACTGCAAACAGGGCAAGGCACACGCTGGGTTACATTAGGAGAAGCACAGGCAGCTGATCAGCTGTGCCAGGTCATCAAACCCATGTAGCCCTATAAACCCAGATGTCCCTTGCTTCCACCTGGCCAGAGGCGAAGCCCCTCTATTCTTGAGTGGAGTATTCCTTACCTGATTCTTGCAACAGCAAACCAGAAGTTCTTTATCTGGGTCAGAAGTTGTATCAGCTCTTCTGCTCTGTCCAGTAATATTACAAAAGCAACTGGAGCAGTAATTTTTCTGTATGGCCCCTTTTTGGCTGCTGTTTTTCCTTGGAATTCATATAGCTTCCAGGTCTGAGGTAGGTTCACCATCCCACTTCCTCATGTCCTCATCATGGTCATGCAGACAGAACCACAGGGTGGACCCTTCCCCCTGAGCAGAGAGCAGCTCACTTGATAGTTGAGATGATAGCTGGCATGGGCGGGGAGGACACACTGCCTTTGAATAACTGGAGTTATTGGGACAGTCTCCTCAGCTGAGACACAGGCCTGCAGGGCTGGGGTGGAAGAGAGATTCTCTTCAAACTGCTGGAGCTAGCCAGCCAGTCTACCCACAGTTGGGCCTCAATGTCTTGCCAACTCATTAGCACCAGGGTGCTGGTGTATGATGACGGCACACTCCATACAAACTTCTGCTTCATAGGCTACGTGCACTGGAGAAATCTTTAGATGTCATCCAGGTCTTCAGATGCCTGGTCGTTGTCTAGGCTGCTGTGGATCACCTCTACCACTGCTAATTCCCTCAGATACTGGATACCTCTCTCAATGCTTACCCATTTGCCTCAATAGTTTACAAGATCTTCCTTGAGGGGATCTCTTTCCTTTGCGCTCAAAAGGAGCTGCCTCCAGAGGCTGCTGATCATTGCTTTTTTTCCAGTATCTTTGTTGATGCCTCAGTTCCTTGTGAGGGATCCCGACTGCTGGGCTTCCTTGCCCTCCAATTCCCGGCTGCTGGCCTGGCACTGGAGCAGACAGCTGACAAGTAGCTCATCAGGCTGATGGCTATAATTGTGCGTTATCTTGCAGCTTATTCAGGGATAAGGATCTGGTGATTTTTTGGCTCATATACAATTTCTGTCCCTTTCCCCTCCTGTTCTTTTGGCTGCTCTACTGCACAACCAACTGCCTGTCTGATTCCTCCTCCTGCTCCCTCTTAGAAGAAGCTTCTTCCTGGCTGAACAAATCGACTTCTGCTTCCGTTGTTTCTTCTTGGCTATAGGGGGACTGATACAGTAGAGAGTTGGGTCTCTGGCTTAGCCCTGGTACCCATCTGTCTTTAGATCCAGAGACCCGCTCTCTCCACTGAGGGTACAGACAGTGGTTGGTAGGTGTAGGCCAAGCCCAGCATGGTGCGACAAGTCGTGTCCCTCTAGCGTTGCCACAGCATCCTTTTCTCCAATGTTCTGTCACTTTATCAGAATCCTGCACTTGGTCATGGGTCAAATCTCACACCATAGGAGGTGAAAACCATTCTAGATACCTGCCTATATGCACACCTTGCCACCCATGACCGCACTGCCTCAGAGCACATCCCCGTGTGATATTCCTAAATAGTCAGTTAATCATCGAGAAAGCTGCAAACAGATTCTGGAGACACAGCAATGTAAGTCACTGTAACAAGGGCAAACAACTACCCTGTGGGAGAGGAAGGGGAAGGTGCTGTTCTCTTGTTTCCTCCACAAATCGGCTGAGAGGAAAAGAGAGAAAAGGTGTAATTGTTAATTGTCTCCACGAGATGGTTCCCGAAGTACTGGGACAGCAGCAACACAGGGCCCAAATACCAGATTAGGCTCAGGGCCAGGGCTTTTACCACAGTTCTCCCGGGCAAAACACAAGCGAGCGCGACACAGCGCAGCAAACTGCAGCAGCCAAACCCCACCTTTAACAAACTCTCAAATTCCATATACAGCAAGAGAGGGAGCATGACACGAGTGGGTGAAGGAACAAATAAACCTGCACTGAGAGCGAGTAAGTCAACAGCACAACCAGCAACAGCTAAAAAGGCATAGCAAGCTCTCTCCAGCACACTCTGGTTAAGCGTCTCGTTATCTTGAACCCTCCATATCCCATGCTGGGTGCCAAAAAAGACTGGTGGACCCACCCTGGATGGCAGTGAAGCACCTCACAGCTGTGCAATCACTGCCCCCACAGCAGGAGGGTGGGGGTAGAAAATCACAAGGCCAACAATGAGAAAATTTGTGGGTTGAGTTAGACAGTTTAATAGGGGGAAAGAGAAAGGGAAAAGAAAAGGGAAAGACAAGTGTTGCAAAGGAATCGCCACCAGCTGACTGATGCCCAGGCAGCCCCCAAGCAATGGACCCCTTGGAACACCCTTCCAGCCCATTCCCAGTTTTTATTGCCGAGTATGACAACATATGATGCAGAATGTCTCTGTGGTCAGTTCAGGTCAGCTGTTCCAGTTGTGTCCCCTCCCAGCCCCTTGCCCACCACCAACCCACTCGCTGAGGGGCAGAGCAAGGGGCAGAGGAAGCCTTGGAACTATTCAAGCACTGTTGAGCAATAACTAAAACATCGGTGCGTTAGCAATGCTGTTTTGGTCACAAATCCAAAACACAGCACAGTATGGGATGCTGTGGAGAAAATTAACTCCATCACAGCAAGAACCATTAGATCAGGGTAAATTTTTGTTCTCCTGCTTACTTTACCCAGTGAGTCTGCTGCTGAACTGGCCTATTTAAGGCTTATAGCCTTAAATAGGAGATGATATCAAACAGAGATGATATAAAGATGATATAAACCAGAGTGATATAAAAGTCATGCAGGTCACTGGAGAGCCACCCCATTAGTTAGGGCCTAGCACACATGGCCACCAGGAGAAGTTGACAGAGCTGGGGCTGCTCCAGCCAGGAAGAGGAGGCTAACAGGCAATCAAACTGCAGCACATGGCTGCAGGATAGGGAATTAGCAAAGACAGTGGAGCCAAACAATTCTTGGCAGTAGCAGGTGATAAATAATGGCAACAGCCACTAACTATTTTGAGGGAGGTTCATGTTGTATATCAGGAATACTCCTTCATATGGGAGGTGGAGCAGCACTGCAACAGGTTGGATGGGGAACCTGTCAAAGACCAGACTTCATGTTGGCAACGGCCTTCTTCAAATGGGAGACTGGACTAGATGACTTTCAGCATCCCCTTCCAGCCAACACTTCTATTCTTCTAAATACGTCATTTTCCAAACAACCTTCCTATACAGTGTTACCATCATTGTGGAGCTGGAAATAATCGCCTGGCAGCTACATGACTTTTCATTGCAGACCTATGAAACAGCCACTGCAGATGTGCTCTTTGTAGGAGATGAATTCAGATGGGTTTAAAAAACAGTTGGGACCTTGTCCTGTATTCTGTGCACACAGGAATGGTCCAGTGATACAATACTTGGGATAAGTTCAGAGGAGCAGCTGATAGGTATGTCTGGTTACGTAGCTGGATAACTGAAGTAAATAGTGTGAATGCCTTCCTCATCCACCCCCAGACCACAGCCCACCCCCTCCCTCTGACCTCCTTATAGAGGCTGGCTGGGAAAAGGAATCGAGGAGATAAAAATAAAGCCAGAAGAACCTTGAAGTTCCACCATTGCTTAGAAATTGTATAAGGTGTGGGGAGTCCATTAATACACAGCAATGACTAATTCACACACAGAGTTTGACAGAGGGGTATAATACTTTGCTTGTAGTTTACCTGGAGGAAACAAGACAACAAAATTTTCTCAAGTTACAGGCAATATGTTAAGTATAAGATTACTCAGTAATATTGATAAGGGAGAATTCATACAGATTTTTTAAAAATAAAGGTTGAATAATAGTTTAAGAGCAATCAGAACATTCTAGTGATGAAAATACAAAAAAGGATCATTAATTTTTGCTGATTTCCATTTATTAGCAAAAAGTACAAATAAAAAAATGTACTTTCATGAAAAAATAAACCAGGTGTACACAGTTTTGCAGCATATTTGATATTTCTTTCACATAGCTGAGGTGAGATGGCTCAGAATATCTCCAGGAGACTCAAGCTTCTTAAAGCCCTACATCATTATGAACCAATTAGTGTAGATATAAGACAAAGAGAAGATGATGTATGTCTCCTACTATATGTAATACATAAAAACCAGAAATGAAATATGACCCTGGTTGAATTTAGTTATTTCTTTCAAGCACATGTTTTACGTTAGAACTTCAGGAAACTTCACAGGTGAAAACGTACAGTGGTGAGCTAAGGCAGATGCCTGTGATTGCCAGTGGCTGGGCTAATCCACGCTTCTCGCTGCTCCTCCAGCCTTCCTGCTGCAGCAACAGCACTAACCCAGGCAGAAGCGCCAAAGTCTTGGAAGGGAGAAACTGCCAGGGCAGGCTTGAGAACGAAAGCACAAACAAGAAGGGGTCTGGTGGTGAAGCCACTCACCAGAACAAAGTGAGTCCTGAGTTCTGGATGCTGCTCCTAGACAAAGATTGTGTCTCAAGTTTCCTTATTATACATACAATATTATGGTATAATATATGCATATATTGCACAGAGTATTATGTACATTATGCAGGATGTATTTTCAGAATATTTTTAGAAGATAGAGTTTTTATTTATATTTTGCATTCGGTGGAATGCAACACGCTGGTCTATGACAAACAAGCTGTATGACAGGGGGAAGGAGCGCAGGGGGAGAAGGAGGGAGGAGAGAATTTAACAGAAATAACTCCACTTAGTGTTTGAGTGAGGGATGTAATGAAATCTGTTTGCTGTGCTAGCTGTCTCCAGATTGGGCTGTAATTACACCACAGAAGGAAGAAAGGTAGCTGAGTCTCAATCTAGATCGTTTATGTAAACTCAGCCTTCTTGTCAACGGCGTTCTCAGATTGCACGCATGCAAACCACAAAAATCATCTCCTATGAACAAAACAGAGACAGTCTCAAATTGCAGGCTTCTGATACACCTTATATGCTGTCTGTAATTTGACTTCAAAATTCAACACACTGAGGTTCAAAACTTCTCCAGCATTTCTGCGTTTTATTCGGTGTGGTGAAAGACTGTACTCACAGAAGAGCAGTCCTGCCTCCTTTCTGCCAAGGACTGATGTCTAGCCTTAAAAATTAACATTTATTTGGCTTAAATGAACCCAAGTGTCACAAACCTAGGAAATTCTTTTGTGTAAGACTGTCTTGAAACAAACTGCTGGATCCGGGGGAGGGAATATCCCTCCCCCAGAAGAGCTGGAAAAATCTCATTCTTCGACCCAGAACAACATATTACATACGCACAGTGTAAAACCCAGGCAATCAGTTCCCTTAACAGAGCCAAATTAATATTTGATTAAATATTTTAAAGCTCCTACTTACCATGCTTGACACAATTTCTCAGCAAGTTTCTCAAATATGGAAAGCATTAGGCATAGGGCAATTTTACATTTGAATACATAAAAACAGCGTGAGGAGACATGACCGCATGCAGCCAGAGAGAGGATTTTCCCCCCCCCTTAATCGCCCGAACTGCCCTTCCCCTTGGTAAGCGGGTACTTTAATTCCCAGCTTCGGAGAGCAGCTCACTCTCTCTAGGCACGTTTGAGCGGGTTTCTTGTGACACCTGGATCTTCACGCCCCTCCATCCCTCCCTCGGGCAGGAAAACCGCCGGCCTCCGCCCTGGCGCCGTCCCCGCCGGTGCCCAATCAATACCAACTTATTTCCTGTCCATTTGCTGAGGTCACGGAAACGGGACTCATTAATTATTTCTACTGGTGCAGCCTCAAGTGTGCTTCTGGCACGACAAACGAAAGCTGGCTGTGACCTTTTTTTCCTTTCCCCCTCCCGAATTTTGCTGGTGGCGGTGGCAGCCGGCGCGCGTTCCTCCATCACGACGGGACCGGACGATGAGGTGACCAGCGCTGCAGGGCATGATCGACGTCCCTGCCAGGTTGCTCCCGCCTGTGGAAGGAGAGCAGCTCCTCCTGGGGCGGCGTGTCAGGGAAACCTGGTCACGGCGTAGACGATGTTGGCCAAGGCGGCCCTGGCCTCGGAGGGCGGGAAGCGCTCCAGGGCCGCCAGCGCTCTGTTTCCGTGGCAGCGGCAGAGGTCGATGGCAGAAGTCACACCTTTGCCAGCTTTGATCGCTTCCTGCAGCTGTCAGAAAACACAGGCACAAAGGGGTGGGTTTCGGCAGTGCCAGCACACACAATTATCTCCGAGAGCACAGGCCTTCCTTCCACTGCCCCTTCCCAACGTAAAGGCATGAACCGAAGCTCTTTTTTTTTTGTCTCTATTGAAGAGACAAAGCTCTTTAATACTCTCAGCTGCTCTATTTCGGCTCCCTGTTACAGCAAAACTGAGGGCAATTTAAACTACATCACTCGTTACTTAATCACCTCAAAAAAGCTGGCTCTCTAAAGGGCACATTTAATAACAAGTAAATAAATAAAAATTTAAATATCTTGGCATTTCAGACCTAGGCCACTGCCTGAGAGCTTTTGTACAGAGCTGGCAGACCAGCCGCTTGCTCAACACTCTCGTTTTCTGCAGTCAAAAACTGAATTTCATGAGCACGCATTCCATCCCCTGTTTTTGGAAACAGGCACAGGATGACACATGTTGAGGTCTTGTCTTTTTTAATATAGGTTTCTATTTATATACCATATGATTACATTTCTTACATCAGACAAAAGCGAGTTCTGTCAGTAAAATAGGATGTGTTAAACTTTATCGCACTGAGCTATATCCATACCAACTCAAATCTTCTCGGTAAGGCTAGGAAATTTGCCAATGGTTTGGTGATATACCATATGAGACAGAAAATATTTTCATGGAATAACAGCCATTGTATGTCAAACTGCTGGAAAGATTTGGCACCTAAAAAAGTTGGGTAAATGACAGGTTAAATTTCCTGTGAAAATTACACAAACCAAAATGACAAAACGTTTTTTCCCCAGTATCTCGACTTAGCTGAAGCTCTAAATCGCACTTAAGGGCTTTTTTCATTTTTAATTACTATTCTTTCCTGACCAGCACCGTGAGACTGTCATGAAACACAGTTACTTGTTTCACCTAAAATGTAAAATACATATATCCACAGACCAGCTCTAGCCTGATGCCTCATGCGAGAGCCTGGGAACCAAGGCCATGTCGGTCTTTGGCATCTGATTATCCCAAAAGCATGACAGCATTTCATGACCTTTAATGTGCCCCACCTGGCTTTTATAGTTGGCTTATAGCACTGTATCAGCTTTTCAAAAAAGGGCTTTTCTTGAACCCAGTTATCTACAGTAACTAATTATACAGGGTTTTACAAATTATGTTTTCCTCTAATACACAGTCCAATGTCCCAATTAATTTACAAATACATCAGTATAACCTTAGCTATCCAATTTAAATCATGTAAAAAAAAAAAAACCAAACCAAAACTATGACCAAATTGTAAAAGTCACCTATTTTATATAGATCTTTGCATTCCTATAGGATGAATGACATTTCTTATCTGAATACAAACTGAAGTGGATTCATTATCTGTATTTAAACATGAAATTAGCTGAAAGCATATTACAGCACTTGAGTGTTCAAGTCCCAGTTCATAAAAATTTTATTCTCCACTTCAGTTAGAATCTTCCTGCACTGTGCGCTGGAAAGGAACTTGCCCTGAGGCACAAATGCATTGCATCGCTAAATCAACACGCCTTCTAACGAATACGAATCAGCCACGTAACCACAGCTCCACAGCAGAGGTGGGGAAAGGTAAGATGAGGTACACGAGCAGCGTGAAAAGGTGTTTCTTCCCCCTTCCTTGAGGCACAACTTTGCAAGATGGTAGAACCCACACATCTTGAGGCAAACTCTGCTGATTTGCTGAAGTTCATTAAAAAGGTTTAGCGTACCATGTAATATTCATGTAAGTATATATTGAGATGTAAGCAGGAAAGAAAATAGCTCCTAAAAAGTCTTCGAACTGGTCAAAGATCAGAGGAGCTTAGCTTAAGCTAATATGACTGCATATAAGTGCTATGACTTACTTGTAACACCAAGACCTAGAAAGGGGAAGAATTCTAATGCAAGGACACAATCCATTTACACGCTTGTCTTGTGCAAGCCCTTAGACAAATACAGTGCCTTGAAGCCAAAACAATTGCCAAGCTCGTGTCAAACTATACGCAGAGAAATCACTACACAGAACTCAAACTAATCCGCTATTGAATGGTTCCAAGCAAGTCCAAGGAACCTCAAAACAAAAAATACGTGTTCATAAGGCAAGCACCTTCCTCAGCTTTCTTAGAGAACCCATCTCTCAGTTTGAGATCATCGTATGTAATGAACAACGTATACTCCTTAAAAATGTACCTGTTCTATATTCCATTCGCAGAGTCAGCTGGTGAACTCAGATAAGCATATGCTGAGGCTAACCAGCCTGGATTAACCAGATTGCATGCCACCTTGACCTCAGCTGGGGTTGTAAAAGGAAAAAAGAAAAAAAGAAAAAGAAAAAAATAGAAAAAAGAAAATAGAAAAAGAAAATATAAAAAGAAAAAAATTTTAAAAAAAAGAGGAAAAAGAAAGAAAGAAAAAACAAAAGGGTATAAACCGGGCTTCTTGTACTGGGATAGTTACTAAAGAAACACAGGATATAATTCCATAGGAAAGCAGGCTTCAGTAGCCCTGCTGTATGCAAAAAACCTAATTTAAGACTGTACTATTGGTTGTATTACAGTTACACTCTCATGCGCTCTCTCCCTTTTTGAGCTTCAATGATTTTATGTAATGAACTTCACAAACTAAGTACATAGCGAAAAAAAAAAAATAAAATCGATGCACCCAGTCTAGATGTATTAATTTCATTTGGATAGGAGCAGCTAATTTTTGAGGCAAGTAATCAGAAAAGCAAAATGAATCACTCTTATTTGTTACTTCATAAACTTTAATTAAGCCCCCTCATTAATTTCTTCCAAATAAAGGCATTCTGCTCTTTTAGTCTCTACTTACATAGCATCGTTTTGTATTCCACTTGTAGGAATAATTTCATCCATCACTAAAACACAACCTTCTTCAGAGTGGCATTCAATAATTAAAACTGAATACCAGTCAAAATACAGATTGCTTCAACACACTTTTCTCAGTTGAACTGCTAGACACACTGGAATACTGCATTTTAACTTTTAAGCTTTTGTTCAGACCATCGGCACTGAAGCCTTACTTCATTCTAAAGGTGCCAAGAATCTGAAAAAATCACGGACTGGCTTTTGGTTATTGAAATTCAGCTTAAATAGTAGTCTTGCAATAGCGCAGCCAAGTTAAGACTCGGATGAGAAGTGATGCTCCCCTCAACATACCAGCACTTGTTTCCTTTAGCACCTTCTGTTTTCCTCAACATATTCAAAATAATAACCAGGATTGGCAGTTTTGTCTGGTACACATGAAGCTCAGAATCACAAAGGTTTATGTCTGAAGGTTGTCTTATGAATCTAAGAAAAAGCAACATCATGATCTTCACAGTCTGGGCGAAAAAGACGCCAGGCTGAGCACTGAGGACGGAG
>WEIS01049571.1:2263-19588 GCA_013389965.1 Todus mexicanus
ATTTTCTTGTTGACACTTAAGAGAATAAATGTTCCTTATTTACCTCAGTTTGTACATAAGGTTTCCAAATACTTTCATACTTTCAGTGTCTGCATAGTGAAGAAGCTATTGAGGTACATGTATGTCCTTCCATTACACTGATCTAGAAAAGGATGACAATCATTAAAATATCTTGCAATTATATTCACTTCGGGAACATGAGAAAAGATCCTGAAGGACAGAAGTCCATATTTTAGGCATGGAGAACATCTCTAGACAATGAATATACTGCAAGACCAAACAAATAAAACATCTGTACAACATTTTTTCTCCCACAGGCTAAAATTACTTTTCTATGGATTATACTAGTCTGTCGGATTCCTTTCTGTCTAGTACTATCATAGATGCCCAGAGAAATCTCTTTGGGGTTTTTGGGTGGGTTTTGTTGTGTTTGGGGGTTTTTTCTAGTGTGGGTCATGACTGTTTGATGAAATTCTGTGTCTATTGCTTATTTTTATTAGTTAGGAATACTGATTTTTGCAAATATAGTAGCACTGGTTAAAGAGATATTATCAAGCCTTATAACTTGTTTAAAAGCAGGTTTATTTGGCCCCAAGGTTGCTGGCAAAGCATAGCATCAGTGTAAGAGTAAAAAAAAGTTCTTGTGCTCAGTATCCTCCCCAGTACACATAGCACTTCACTCCATTCAGGGTGCAGCAGCCAATACAGTCTTTCTGTCCAGCCTAATAAGGACTTGGATATGTCTGTATTATTCTCTTCTGATCCAAGTAGTCATTTTTTCCCCCCTATAAACCACCTCTTGCTTTTGGCTGTTTCTCAGTTTCTAGATCTTCCACTTCTTCTCCATTATTTTTATGACCTCTCTGTCATCTGCTCTCAAGCATGCAACATCTTTTTCCTTTGCCATTTCACCAGTCTTTTTGTGTTAAAGATTTCCCATAAGAGATTTCCCTTCTTGGTAACCCGGAAGAGGAATGAGAGAAGTCGTTTTTGTGACATGAACTCTTTCCTCCTCAGCATGGGGTGCCATGGTCTTCACAGTTGGTTGTGCTTGGCTGTGTAAGAATGTAAGCTCCTTGGGGCAGGAGCTGTTTGCATGTGACTCTTCGTATAGTGTCAAGAGCATTGATAGCACTTCTCTGTTAATGTTAGCAGTAGCAGCATGCAGAGGGGAGCATTGACAGTTTCTGTCAGGTGGACAGGGACTCCAGCATCCTGGGGCCCAAAGGCACCACACCACGCTGTGGGTGTTGGACACATATACATTCATTATTCCGGTATTTAATGAGGGTGTGCACTGGCATGTGGGTTTATGGATAGAACATATTTTCCACAGGAAACTCTTCAGCTCAGATATGGCTGTACTGCTGCTGCAGAGTATCCCTTACCACCGTGACACTACCTCCTTTTCCATTACAGAGCATGCTCTTCCATATGCTTGGCACAGATGTGTGGTGTAGCACCATCTTGCATTCTTTTCCACAGCTTTTACTTTACTTTGTTTATATTTGGTAGGGAGTTTGCACAATGATTATAGGGACCATTCCCCCACCATCAGTATGTCCTGCAGATAGGACAGGCTAGATTGCATGAGAGCAGCCTTGTCCTTCTTCATCCTCTCCACAGAATCACAGAATGGTCAGGGTTGGAAGGGACCTTTGAAGATCATCTAGTCCAACCCCCTGCCATAGCACAACCACCTAGAGTAGGTCACTCAGGAACACATCCAGGCAGGTTTTGAATGTCTCCAGAGACAGAGACTCCACGTCTCTGGGCAGCCTGTTGCAGGGCTCTGTCACCCTCACTATAAAGAAGTATTTCCTTATGTTCAGCCTGAACCTCCTGGTTTCCAGTTTGTGGCCTTTGCATCTTGGCCTTTCACTGGACATAAATGAGAAGAGTCTGGCCCCGTCTTCCCGACACCCATCCTTTAGATATTTATAGGCATTTACAACACCCCCCCTCGGCCTCCTCTTCTCCAAGCTAAACAGACCCAGCTCCCTCAGCCTTTCCTCACAGCGTAGATGCTCAACTCCCTTAATCATCTTAGTGGCCCTGCAGTGGGCTCTACAGTAGTTCCTTGTCCTTCTTGAATTGAACTGGGGTGCCCAGAACTGAATAACTGAAACTCCACACAGAGCAAGGCTGCAGGGTAGAGAAGGGAGAGGTTCCCCATGTGTGACAAGGGACAGCTTTTGGTGCTGTTCCCTACAGCTGCTCCTTAGCCCTTGCCATTAGAGCAGAGGCAGAAGTAAAATGCGCAGGCTGAGGACATAAAACCTCCCACGATTGCCTGAAGCCACAGCTCCCCATGCGAGTCCTCTCCCTCCTTCTCAGCTGGCTTCTTTCTTTCAAACAGTTGCAGAGTTGGTTTTGCTAAATGACATAAGGTTATAATAAATCAAGTGAGAAGATTTGTGCTGTGCTGCCTACTGTATGGGAGAGGTCCATATGGTTTAATTGCTTCCTCTGTATGTCAGATATATGTGTATAAAATCTCTGAAGTTATGTGTAACTGCCAAGATCCTATGGTGTGGTTTGAAACATCCATGCGGTGAACTCTCAAATGCTGCAGATGTGCCATGAAATATAAATGTAAAATGAAAGAAGTCAATTTATCCAATTAAATCACAACATTTAAATTAGATAAGTTGATGGAGAGATCCAGAGCTCGGCGGAGCAGAGAAGCGGGAAACGGCCAGAAAGCTTTCTCAAGGGGAGATACAGTTTTATCATCAAAGGAGGTGGGAGGAAAACATTATGCTCCCCAGGAAAACAGCAGAGCAGCCTGAGGAGAGGAAGCATGTCTAAGAAAACTGCTTGGTGAATTGTAAAGCCATCTGAAAAATGTCATCGTAATATATAGCTGCTACTAACAACAGACCTTTGGCCACTATAGAAAATTATGCTTAAAAAATGAGCTGTTCCTGCGCCTGCAGGCAAAAATGCAGAGGAGCGTCGGTGGACCACGTAGACCTGTAGACCCAGGAGCATGGATGGGTCCATGTGCAAAGCAAGGAGCAGAAAGCCACCAGGTCCTGGTGCCTCCTCCTGTCCCCTGCAGGTAGTGGGGGTGCTGGGGCAGCAGCAGCCCTTTCCTCTCTCCCCTTCTCTTTTTTCTCTATGTATTGCCCAGCACAGCTCATCCCCAGTGGAAATTGTCTTCTCTGGGCAGAAGAGGGGGAAAAAGAGATGTGATGGTGGTTTCCCAGGACACTACCTAGCTCATGCTATTCCATGACCCTTGGATGCACAGCCCTCCTACCTCCACTGTACTCGGCACTGCCACAGTCAGCATCACCGTGGGGAGATGTTCACGCCTGTACCTGTAGAGCTATATTCTTGGGACCCGACAGGTGTATAGTGGCATGTTTTCTATCTAGCACAATGGCTCAAGCACCTCTTGAGAAGGGGAACAGTATGTGTTGGAGTGATGTTTTTGAAGATGCAGGGCACCTCTGTGGGATCAAGCGCCTCCAGGGCCTGATCTGTAGTAGTAACGTCAGTCAAGTTGCTAGAGAACAGGCTTGCTTCTCCTGCCCCCCTGAGCCGCCATCCTCCTGTGTTGTGCCTCTGAAGCCTCCCGAGCTATTCCAAATACTTTAATGTGGAGCATGGGTCTGTTGGGGTGAGTCTGGATCCCTGGCTGCCACCAAGGCCAAGGAAGGTGGTGTTGCTTCGTCAGGAATTACCCATGGAGATTGGGATCAAGGTGTCCTCAGACCACCTCTGATAGTGACCCTGTCACTGCACCAAGGAGCCAGCACTGACAGCTTAGTGGGACACTTCAGTTGTGCCCCACCATAGTACGTGGTGTGCAGAACAGGAAACATGCAGAGAGATGGAGATCCTCCACCTTGAGGGAAGGAGACCTTCCTGTACCCTGCATCCCCCTCCTCAGCATGTTCAATCCTCGCTGGAGTGACACATGCCTCTGCTACCACAGGAGTATGCTCCTGTCTAATAAAGTATGTATATAGCTGTCAAAGACACATATTGCTGTCACAGTAACAATTTTATTAAGTAGTAGTTTCTGCTAATTGTATCAGTCATAAATACATTTAATCATCAAAAATCCTCTAAGTAGTTTCAGTGTGTCCTGCCTAAGTACGACAGTTTATCTTCTCATGTTTACCAAAACTAAATAAACGCTAAATACCATTCTCAGTAAGTACCTTTTAAAAAAAAAAAAGTTATTTTTATCTGCTTAAGAAGCCCCTACACTCTGGTATAAATATACACATCGTATTGTCTGCTGCGTCTGTGGGTTTGGTGCATTTACACAGCTGCTCTATAGGTTGCTGTTTGCTCTCCCCCTCACAGACATTGTGTTCTGCCTTTTCCCTGTAAGGATTTTCCTTCTCTTATCTATTTTTAGTCCTGATTTATATACGTTGTGTAAATTCACTTCAAAAGATGTTTTGCATGGTGTACGTTGGAACACCAACTGGCTGAATAAACTCTCCTGCAGTAAGGTGTAATTGTAGAGCTGATGTGTTCCTGCCTCTGTGGACTAAATCAACAGGAATCCTTTTCGTTTCTGTGAGATAAACATACTTTTCTGCCATGTGTTTACAGTGGCTGGAACACTCCTGGAGCTGCTTGTGAATCCTGTGCTTCAAGAGATCTTTGATGTAGAGATCTTTCATACTGCAAAATATCTTTCATATTCCTAATTCTCTAAATCAAGCTCTGTTTAAGATCTCAGGAAGTGTATAGAGTTAGGGGCTGCATAGCTGTTACCCATGCGGAGTACAATTTCTTTTTCAATTCAGTTAAAAGCATTCCCATAATGAAATGAGGTACTTAGTTTATAGTAGTTCGTCTATTCCTGTTTATTCAAACATCTACCTCAGTTTTCAGAACAAAGATTAGTCAGCTTGTGTGTTCTCAGATATTATAATCTATTCTTACCATAAGTTGAAATACAAGTCAAATTTAACCTTACCCCTTAAATAGCCATTTAGTACAAGGGAGAACTTCCTCAAAATTCACTACGTAGGAAAGCAACTCAGTCCTAGGGTCCTGTAGCATCTATGAATTAACCAGCCACTTTAACCAAGTACATGATACCCTTTGAGCATGTGTTGCTGATGAATCCCTGTAGCTGGAGGCACACAGAAGAAGTTGCGGGAGGTGTCCCACCCCCGCTGTGTCCTGGCTGAATAGATCGCAGCAATTTCCGCCAGACAGTTTGGTTGGAGCCCTGCAAGAAGGGCACTTTTCGTTTGATCACTTGTTATCATAGTTGTTGGTCTGGTTAGCTTTCGAAACTGAAATTTGGCAAGAGGTAAGGTTTGGCCTTTTGAGAGCTAACTAAGCATCTAAGAACTCAGGAGAGCTGCAAAGTGTGCTTTGTAAGAAAGCAGAAACATCAGAGGCAGATTTTATTGTGTTTGACCAGGGGAAGACCCAGGTGTTTTAAATCAAAGCTGCAACAGTAACGAAGACATTCCAGAGGGTCCAGGAGGGAAATGCTTAAGCTTCCAGTTTATCCTTCTGTGAGATCCTTTCAGTTCCTTGTAATGGAAATAGGAAATAGCCATCTTCACTTAAATTTGACTTTCAAGGGAGAATTGAGATAACACCATCCGGAGATACAAATCTACTACTCTCCAAAGCAAAATAGTGGAGATTTCCTTCTTAGAAGTGCCTCCTTCCATGAGCACAAAGCTTTTGGCATAATCATAGAACAGGCAGAAGTTTCCCTGGCTTGTTTAGGATGGGCTGGAAGGAGAAGAGGGTGGTAGGCAGAAAGAAAATTGTAGAAGTGCATCTAGTGATATGTAAACCAAGCAAAAGGCAAGTTTTTCAAGCAAGTCACTAGTATTTAGATACTAAAGCATCTGAGGTAAGCAGAGACAAAGCAAAGCAAACCTCAGCAACGAACCGTTATTAAGAACCAGTGATTGAAAAAAACCCCACATTTTGTCTTGTAACACATATTTTTTTCTCCTTGGAGAGGAAACGTTGCACAACCTGTAAACACTCCAGGACACAGGAGCATCGGCCAGCTGATGACTGATGAATTTCATTCACTTCCTATCTGACTTCTGAATATTCAGGCAGCTGAATATGCTAAGAATAAATTCTGATGGGGGCTGTGAAACAATCCCCTACTTTGTTTATGACCCTGAAACCTCTACCAGTTTAGTCTATGGCCAGTGCATACGCCTTTGTATGATACCATGGTGCTTATAATGCTCTGTTGACTCTTCCCAGCTTTTAGCCTTACATTTGTGCTCCTCTGGATTCTCTTAGAGCCAGAGTCAGATGTGTCCTTAAAATGATGTGATCTCCTCTGCTGCTATTAGCATGATATGTATTTTCACTGCTTTGTGGCTGCTGGATATGGAAGCCAAGTAATATGAACAGCACGTTTGCTTTCCTCTATGTGCTACTATGTGTGTTGCCGTAATCACTTCAGGATGCTGTTACTTTTACTGCTATATTGGAAGAGGAGCCATAGGAAAGATTCTCGTGAAGCTCCTCAGCTTTGGGGTGGGCAAGGCTGATGCTGCTCCACACAAGTGTTCACTTGGGGTACACTGCAGACCCAGGCGCATGGGGTGCTCCATCTTTGCAGAGCTTGGTACTGCTGAGGGTTTGGGCACACTGTGAGGCGAGCGGATCTTCCCATGTTTTGACTACTGAAAGTGAAAGGCTTTACTGAGCATATGCAACTTTACAAAGGTTTGTAATTTGCCCAACTTTCCGTCAAAAGTCAGAATTTGCTTCCCTGACAAAAAATCTTTTTCCTTAATGGAGCATGGGGAGGGAAAAGAGTCCTCCAAAGAAAGAAGGTCCCCTATACCATGACCCAGCATGGTGTGAGCTGTGCAGGAGGGTTAAAGTGTGTCTCAACTCTTCGGATTTCTATGTTTACTGTGTTGAGAATACTCAACAGGAGCATTTCTCATCTATAACCAGTAACAAGACAGTATGCACCAGCTCACTAATTGTTTTCTGGATGGCGTGCTATAGAGAAGAGGCAGATCAAGTAGACTAACAGATAATAACAATTTATGGTTTTCATTGTTCAAGATTATCACATTTCATTCCAGGCACCGCACCTTCTTTTTCAGATACCACCGCTCTTAGTACATTCTTTCCACATTAGATTTGAAAGATTAAAGGGAAGAAATAGCGGGACCCATGTTCTGGATAGTACATACTAGTTTTGCGTATTTGTTTCTCTGGAGAGAAGGGATGTGAATCATACGCATGGGGAACAAATGAGCAATCCAAACAGGTGCTGCAGTTGAAAACTGCATGTGAAGAAGAAAACCCTCACTTCTCTTCAATATTTTGTCCTTTTATGTTTTTAGCCAGATGTCATGTGAGTACTTTGGTACAGATTTCATGAACACTCTCTTGAAGTCTTACAGAAAGCTGAGCAATGGAAAGACTATAAACGTATGCACATTTCCCCAATGAGCTGTGTTTGCCAACCAGTGCATAGGAACAAAGTGAGTTAAAAGTCAAAGCAGAGAAATTCCTCTGAGCATTTTGATTATGAGAAGATTTGTAAGGATTTGCTGTAATAACTATAAAATACTTCAAACTGGTTTCTTAATGTAATAGCACTGTTTATTTTCAGAGCAAAGTTCATAAAATTTTGAATTATTGTATATATATTATTTTTTTACATGTTGTAGCTCCTTCAAATATACATATGTATACTTTTTTTTAGAAGTAATAGATTGCCAAGTTGTCTGACCTCTCAAGAGAGGAAGTTGGGAGGACAGTTTAGTAACATTTTCTTTCATTCCCAATGTGGAATAAGATCAAAAAATATGTATTTTAAATTCCGTTAATAGCCTTATCTTTTCTAAACCATAAGGTACTGGCAAAATAGCAACACAAGTAAACATGGCTCTTGATGCACCACATTAAAAAAATGGCTTTTGTTTATGAAAACTTTTTTTTTTGTTGTAGAAACTTGTGGGAATAATGTTGTATTAATGGTAGGATGTTGACCTTTTCCAGCTATGGAAGATAGTCTCAGAACAGGATCCAGGAAAAACAAACATGGAAACTACTTAACTCCTTAGTTGTGTGCCTGAAACTTTGTGAGGAAGCATTATTTAAACTTAGGCTATTGTACTTACAGATTGTGTCATTACATTGAATTGCCACACACACACAACTATTTTCACTAAGCACAAAGTTACCAAGAGCTTAATGGAACAAATAACTTCTGTGAAGAAGAATATTGCTATAATTTCATGTAATATATGTAAAAGTACGCAGTTGTCTGCTATTGTCTGTGTTTTGTCTACATTTATTTATAGTCTCCCAGGTCAAAAGTGGGGCAGATTTTCACTGGGTTTTAGGGTGCATAGTGTAGTGCTGCTGAACAAGAAGTTATGCTGAGAAAAAGAGTGAAAACAAACAAGTTCCCTGTTTAGACTTGAGCTCATGCTCCTCTAGTAGTCTGTCTGGTGAAAAACCCCAAAACTTGAGTGAACTCAGCAGAACTTGTACATGCAACCTTTCCTGTAGAGTCCACCTTCACCTCTTCTAAATTCACTCGTGAACTGAGAGCTAGCACAAAACTTAAGGGCTACCGATATCCATTCAGGATCTTGAAATGAGGCTTGGGAGGTATATAGATGACTGTTGGTTACACATCTGTGGTGGTGAACAGTACTCTCTGCTCTGCTTGCATGCCATGTCTTCCTCTCTTTGAACCAGTTATAGTCAGATGTAGGTAGTTTCTCTTCCATTCCCATTCATTTGACCATACGTGTTTCTTCCAAAGCCTCTCTGATCTCAGTAGGTAATAGGAAAAAGTATCTGTCAGATCTTTTTACAGAACAATTACTGAATATCAGCATCAGCTTCAAGAAGAAAATGGCACTACCCCAGTTTGTATCAGGTGGGCATCTCACCCATGGTCTCCACTAGGTCTCATTCTCCATTCTGGTCAATCAGATTGTATTTGTCGTTATGAACAAAAAAGGCAGACTTTATCAACATCAAGCACTTTTAACCTTTTCAATAAACTGTGTAAATGAAGAACATGTAAGGTGAAATTGGACATTCCTATAGTCTACTAGTTCACCTTTTAGAGTGATCTCTGCCAAGCAAACAAACAAGATCAGAAACAGTGTTTTCAAAATATTTTCTTTTCCTCGAAGAACTTGATTTCTGTATTGTCTTTGGACAACATGTAAGTGGTACCTTTTAATTGACAGAAGTGCACTTTTTACCATACTGGAGCACCCAGGCCTCTTGGGACTTGAGGAATTTCAATACACACATTGTTTGTAGAGAACCTCAGTATCAGCTTTGCTTAACATGGAGTATGTAAGAAGTCAATACCATAAAATGGAAGCAAAAAGCATTCCCCTGTTATATATACTATGTTAAGTTGTCCTTGCTCCTGAGGTGGATTGGCAGCCAGCTCATGAAGCAGCAGCTAATCCAACGGCTTGCAGTTGACCCTGCTGCAATGAATCAGCACTGATTTCAGCCCAGCTGTCTGTGTTTCTGATAGTTCAGTAATCACGGAATGAGCAGAAATGAGGTGCAGAAGTTACTACAACCTCTAGACAAGCTGTCCTGCTTGTAGCCTTGGGCTCTCAGTAAACATTGCTTCCTGTCTTGGCATAGCCACAGACTCCTGGTCTATTGGAAGGGAAGTCATGTAAGGTGAGTCTCTCAAGACCTGAGTTCTCTTTAGTTACCTAAGTAAAATGGAAAAAAGAAAAAAAAGAAATGTTTGACAATGATTTACATCTGTTGTGTGCTGATGTTTGGTCACCATACTTATTTACTGAGAAGTAAGTAACTGGGATTTGAGAGCTCCTTAGGGAACTTTGAACCAGGGTTTGATAGCAAATATTTTTGGAAACTAGGTTCTCGTCTTTTAGTTAATACCACTGCAATTGAGGTTCTCAAACCTTAGTAAAGAAACTACCAACAATTCCCTTCTCCAGCCCTCTTGTTTATTTACAGTGAAAGCTCTCTAAACTGTTACTCAACATGCATATAGAGTGCCTCTCACATGAAGGCCTTGATCTCTTTGAAGCTCTGTAGATAGTACAGCTAATAAGCACTTACTGCATTTGACAGGGCTTTTTTTTTGTTGTTTATGTCCTAGTAAACTGTGAAATAAGCCATTTCTGCTACTGTTGCCAAAAGAGATGTCTTTCTCCTAAAGACCTCCAATGATGGAGGCTCCACAGTCTTCCCCAGCAAGTTTGTCAGTGTATCTGAAGTGCATGTGCTGGTATCTCTGATATTATGCCCCACTTAGTCTTTGCTACTGCAGTCGAGGAAGAGTAGACTCATTCGTTTATTCCTTGTAGGTAAAGTTTCTTGTATTGCTGATCATTCTTCATTTTTTTCCTCTTGACTCTTGAAAAGCAGTATCCAGAATTGAACTTGGACTGTGTGGCTAAGAGCTCGTTAGTACTGAGAAGAGCGTAGGGATTACTTCATGTGTCTTATGGGGTTCCAATGCCTGTCTACAGGGCTCAAAAAGTCAGAGGTGAGAAAAGTCATTAGATGTGACAATAGCAGTTTCCAACTTGGATTATGTTGTTGCTGTGTCATCTCTTCAGATCTGAATCTGGTGTTGGACAAATGCGCATGTATCTGAATATTGCAGTTCAATATTTCGTGCAACTTTTATTGCCAAGTAACTCCTGTTAGTGGGAGCTATACCTAAAGGATTTAAATCTTTTTAAGAAGAGAATTATTCTGTGGACTATACAAATTATCCCTGCAACACATACTGTAAGGATTGTCAGTCGGTAGGACAATTGTCTTCTCCTGCTGATAGGAGGTTTCTTTTGAACCAGTCAGAACCTCACACCATCTAGGAGGCTCTGGATGTTTCTAGAAAAGTGCCAGAAATTGCAGTCTTTAGTTGGTAGAAGGTGGGGAGCATGAGAAGAATGTGACATTCACCAGGAGTTGTGGAAATCTGCAAATACCCCTTTGAGTGTTAATATCATTTCCCTTATCAAAGTTTGAAAGGAATGCTTGCACAACAGGACATCTTGTTTTGATAGCTGGGTAGTAAATCATAGTGAGAAGGTATAAACGGCAGCCTGTAATTGCTAAGGAACCCATGATAGTTTCTACACATACAGTATGATACCTCCTCGACTCCATAAGATTCCAGAAAGTGAGAAAAGCCTGTTTGGGACAGGCTTTTCAAAGCCAGTCAAAACAAAGTAAAAATAACAAGAATCTTAATCAACCCCTGCCAACTGGCCAAAATGACGGGGTATGCTTTACTTAGGTCAGAATTTTGCTGGAACATATCAGTGAGTGAGAAGTTCATTTGCGATGTAACTATGCCAATAAATCGCCGAAACATAACACTTGGAAAACTCAGTAGACAGACAGCTCTCCCGTTTGTCAGCAACTACTTTTCCAGGGCACTGAGAATTGGGGCGGGGGGGACTTGGGGAGGGTGTGGGAAGGGTTTGGGGGGGGGGGACTGGGGGAGGTTGTGGGAAGGGTTTGGGAGGGGGGATGGATTGGAAAATTTTCAGTATGATGAGGACTGTCTTCTAGCTAATCAGTTAGTTGTATGAGTGGAATGTTATCTCTACTGGGAGGTGAGCTCATTCGCCTTTATCGACCTCAAATCCATGTTTAGAAAAAAAAAAGAGTCTAAATAGGATGCATTCCTCTTCTTGACAGCTTATTCTTACAAAACATAACTGCTTCTTACCACCCAGTGTCTCCAAAAAATTAGATGTGTTTTGATTTCGGTCTGTTTTGTACTTTCTTCTGCTGAAACAAAAAAATGCAAGCCCTCAGATTAGCCCTTTGTATTTCTGGCTGGTTTTCAGTGATGGATTTTAGAGCATCTCACAGCCCATAAAAATTTTATGAAAATGCTCCAGCCACCTTCTTTTTATTGTTGTTTTCTTTCTTCCTCTCTTCTAAGACCAGGTTATAGCGTAGAAGTAAGATAGGGTGTTTTATTCACTCTAAGGTTCATCAAAACCCAGATCACCATCCATGCTACCAGACAAGGAGTCTCCCAAGTCTGTGTAGTGCTTTCCTACCCTGCTTCCATTGCCTGTTTGTTTTTCTTTTTCTCCCTGGCTATCCCCATGCCAACCCCACCCTACTCTTTTAGCTGGTGCTTTTCTCTCCAGGAATGTGCACCTGATGAACCTGAAGATGTTCTTCTTGCCAAGTGGCTACTTGGCGAAGAGATTTCGGGAGGGTGTGGGAGTGGATGGTGAAGGAGACAGAAGGAGGAAGGTTGTGGATGTGATTTGTCTAGCAACCAGCAGCAGATGGCTGGGACTAAGGCCAAAAGAGGAGACGAGCAGCGGGGAGCAGGAGGGAACAGTGAGCTGGGCAGTAGAGGAAAGCAGTCTAAACGCAGCAGGGCTCAGGGTTGCACAAGGGGAAGATAACTTAAGTCCATTCTATGTAAATGTTTATGTGGCGGACACGATCCTCAGTAAGCTGTCATGGAGCAGAGGTTGTCATGTCTGTGTTCCTCTCCCTGTTTGAATAAAGTTGCTGGACACAGAGGGAATTGGGGTATTATCAGTATAAAGTTTGGTTTGTCTGACGTGCAGGTTAGGCCGCAAGGAATAAGAATGCCCAGCTCCCTCACTGTGGGCAGCCAGCATGCTGGTTAAGTAGATGGCTCAGCGCTGGCTCAAGGTCTCTTGCTGCGGGCACTGAGCACCCAGCCCGCTCTCAGGGGTGTCCCTCAGCGGTAAGGGAACAAGGGTGCCTTCCCTGCCATGTTGTTTCAGGAAAGAAGGCAAAGGAGTCAGGTGAAAGGGGCATGAGGATTATTTGATCACATCTTGAGTTTGGTCAGTCAGCAGCAAATGGCCTTAGGTTTTTATGTGCTTGATTAAAAAAATGTTTCTGCTAAGCTAAAATGAATCTGACTCCCAAATCAACATTTGGAAGACTTTCAACAAACCACTTAAAAATGCAGTGAGGACTTAGCGATATAAATCTTTCTTTAGTAAATAAACTGGATCACAATTTTCCAGAGCTGTTCTAGGAGTGGACTTTGCAAGGCTTCCTAGATGACAGAGAGAGGAATGGTGGTGTGCTCTGGGATCCAGGGCTGTCTTCCTCTGTTCTCCCAGGCTGCAGGAAGGCTGCCGGCACTGGATGGGCTGAGAATGGAAGTGCATGCTTCTATGAGATGGAAAAAGTGACTCATCTGTCCTCCTTAAATATTGCCTAGGAAGGACAGTGCAAGCTGGGTTTCTGTGCATGCCCTTTGCTATAGAGACCTTTCTGTAAAGGAAGTGTAGCTGGAGGAAAAGAGAGGGGGTTAGAAGAGCCAGATCCTAGTCTTCATTGGTCAAGAAGCTTCTGTGTAACCAGGAATGAACCCCACAGCTTGCCCCATGGAGAGGCTGCCTATCCCACTGACTCCATGAAGGGGAAATTCCTTACACAGGTATTTGCAGACTTCTCCCTTCTGAGCTGGCCACCTATAGGTCTCCCAGGTGTCACAATGAAGGGTCTGCTCCAGACTGATCCTGTACTTTGGAATCAGACATAAAAGTCAGGAGAATGATTTTTGATTTTTTTATTTTTTTTTAAGAAGGCAACTGAATAGGAGATGTTATATTTTGTTGGTGTTTCAAATATACCTAATATATACTGGAAACACCAACAAAATGAGGAAATTCAAAACTAATGGTAGTGTCACTGTGAAATACACTGTGCCCTTCAGCAGTTTGAATTTAATTTTCTTTTTTAATTAGGCAATTGTCAGTAAAAGGCTCAAAGTTGCAATTAAATAAGTAGAAATATCCATTACAAAGAAATGGTAAATGTCTTGAACTTACGCACATTAAGATAATAATCCAGTTTGTTCTAAAACAGCATAATGAAAGAATTCAGTGAATGGCAATTGCATAAACTTCCATTGGTGTTTGAAGAACATGATCTATAAATTAGGAGATTGAGAGTAAACAGGAAATTCCACAGAACAATTTCAGGATAAAGAAACTATAGCAGCAGATGGAAAGATGTTTCTGCTGGAAAATTTTAGAAGTTGGTTTTGATACCATCTACCTTTTTTTTAAAAGGAACAACCATTCCATCTCCGTGTTTTACATCTGAATTTCAGCTACGCATTAGCAGAGCAATGCTAGCACCAGCCAGAGCAAAATGCTGCACAACTCTTGCAAAAGTTCTTTTTTTCCATATACAGGTCATGCTTTTTTTTTTTTTTGCCTCTGCTTTTAGTCACATCAGCAGCTCTGTGGATATGATAGATCTGAAAAGCACCCTAAATGTGTAAACATATGAACAAGCATGTTTGAATATGTTTGGGTTTTCCTTAAGGCTAGAGCAAGGTAACAGATAAATAGAAACTTGGTCTTGCAATGAAAAATAGTTGAAGCCTTTATGCCTGATGTATCTTATGTGTTGTAAAGGAGATGGAAGTCTATTTTCTACTCATCCTGATGGTATGGATAAGGCTTTAATAATAACTTCTGGTAGCAGTTAGTCACAAAAAAGGCTTAGTCTTTTTATTTCACCAGCTTTTCAATCTCACAATAAAATTCAACCTGCTTTCTGCAAGGATATTCCCAGAGATGTATTAAGATTCATGCTTAATAAAAATAGAGCCTTTCAATATTAAAAAAATGAACAGAAATGTTTGTGTCCATAAGTTATTGTTATATTCATAGCAACTACTTTGTAAAGCAACAAAACCCACAAAACAACAGAAGAGAGACTAATTAGCAAATAGTTTGAATGCTTGAGATAAGGAATCATAATGGCCAGTAGGAAAGAAGAAACCTCATGTGTAAGATAGTTTCTCAGTAAACTGCATAATAATGTCCAAACTTACTTCCTTTGGCACATGTTGTTATACACAGACAAAGAAACAGGAAAAGACTTTTTTCTAGTTCCCTGTGCCAGAAGCATACGCTGATGGAGAACTCAGCCATAAAAGTAGATTATTCTTACAAAAGAGAAGAAAAAAATAGCCTCTGTTTTGTGTGAAGCACTGTTGGAGCAATGGAACTCTGCAAAGGATGCTTTGGTGGATCAGGTTCTAGTTTTCATCTATGCACTGTCTTGGCTCAGTATTACTGATGGGCTCTACAAATGCCAATGGAGTATAGGCCGACTGGTAGTCGATAAAGAAACATGGCCCTTTGCTATGCAGAGCGTGAGTTTTCAAGGCTACCGTAGACACGACGATAGACAGAAAAGGTGCTCAGTGCAGCCGATGTTGGGCTTGTCGGTTGTTCCCAGATCTAAGTATAGAAAGCTGCCTATATGAAATTTCTGTCCCGGGAGGTAGACCTCCAGAGAGTGGAGCTCAGCAGGCGCGAAATAAGGATGATGAGCAAATATCAAAGAACTATGGTTCCCCTCCTCCTCAAAAATGTGTACCTGCATGCTGGACATGAAGAGCTGTGTGTGTGTATAAAAAGATAAACATGGACTTTTTCAATGAATAGTTCCAAAGTCCAATGAAAGACTTGAGTTACAGCTGTTCTACTGTCCTTATTATTCACACAGAAATCTGGTCCTAATCTGAAAAGAGGACTTTACTCACTAAAGTGATGCAAATAATGAGAAAAAGATGCTGCTTGTTGAAGCAACAGACTTGAAGAAAGGAGGTGTCATCCACTGAGACAACTGTAAGAGCTTCACCAGTGTTAAAAAGGAAAGCCATGATGGAGCTGGGAATTAAGCTGCGCAGGTCTGCGGAGTGTTAGTGTGGTATCTTAGCTGTGAAATTGTGGTAGGGTTCTTAATTTCTGCTTCTTGTCTCTGGTACCAGCTGTTTCACTTGAGTAGTGGCTAAATGGAAGTACACTGCAGTTCCTCTTGCAGCCAGGCGTGCAGTGCCAATGCCCCTACAAGCTCTATTCCTCTGTCTTTGTGAGCTTCATGGTTTTCCAGTTGAGTACGAGGCAGATGAAGGGGAGGACGGAGGCAAGAAGCATCTGTGTCTCATCCTGATACACAGTAAAGAAATGGGTGGGATAAGCCTCTGGATCCAGGAGCTGGGAAGCCCAAACTGAAAAGGAGGAGCTGAATTCTGTCCTGTATGTATGAGGACTTACTCTTTTGAAGAACAGCAGAAATCAGGACCTATACACTCCCCTGTTAAAATTCCAGAGCATTCAATGTGAAAAAAAAAGGTTTCTTGCCTTGTTGAGACGTGTTTTAAATGTCCTAGCTGGATTGCTCTGCAGGGATGCTGACGCCACTCTAAATAAAACTACGCAAGCTGTCCGACCATGATGCTACATTAATCTCAACAAGGATATTCTTCAAGTGCAGCTGAACATTAAACCTATCACAAGAGCTCATGTAGGAGGAGATGATTATGCAGTAGCAACTTTGTTTAACATTTCTTCACGTCTGTGGCTAGCGAAGAGTTCTTGAGTGCGCTAGACACTACTAGAAAAGGGAAGGATTTTGCAGCCCCTGGCACTGCATGTTATATACCAGCAGAAAAAGCAAAGATTTATTTTTGCTTGCTCAATGAGAGGGAGAATGAAGTGCTGAGAGCTCTGTAACGTTTCATACTCTCTAGACGCAAAGAGCCAGATGAATATTGTTGGAAAGAATGTGTTTATACAAGAATCATATTTATCTCAGAAGCTGGGGTCCTAACATTAGACAAGGCATAGAGAGAAAAAGCTGAGCATTTAATAACTCAGCAAAATTCCTACTTGTGCTGTGTATTAGAGTAAGCTTCCATTGCTTATTTTTAGGGGCTTGTTTTCAGAACAGTTACATACAATTTGTTTGCAATAAACATTTACATATTGACCGAGAGAAAATAAAATATGCTCATTAAGAAAGCATTGTTTTCCAGCTGTACTTAACTTTCCTGAGATGAACAGTCACAAATGGCACTTTTTAAATGTATGCATTTGAGGCTTTCGTCACCCAGCTTTTGGACAAAGTATCAGGCTTGGCCTCAACCTTGTGTTACTTTGCAGGTTGTTGATAGCACAATCTGGATGGATTCTTCTGAGATCTCACAGTACATTCCCATGCTCTTTGACTTCATTGATTTAATGGTAAATGGCACATTCTTGGAATGCTTTCAGCGGAAGGATTCTATATAATACAGATAGGAGTAAGCGTGTGAAATAGTTTGTATTTTAAGCAGAGCTGTTCTTCCCTCTTGTTATATTAGTGTGATTTCTTTCATTCCTATGTTTTTCCTAAAGCTTGTTACTGTGACAGCTTCTGAGCAATGAGAAACTGGACTTAAACTAGCTTTTTTCTTTAAACTGCTTTCTAAGAAAAAAGGAGAGAGATTGGAAATTTTCCCATCGAACATCTGTTAGATGTTAGACCCAAATTTGTTCCCAGTTC
>WEIS01049582.1:0-10222 GCA_013389965.1 Todus mexicanus
ATAGATAAAATTGATTTTCTTCTTTGCCATCTGATTTACAGGTGAAGGAATGACTCACCCAAGAACACTGGAGTCATGGCCAGAGCCAGGAACAAATATAGACATCCTACCCTTCAGCACCTTGCACTAAACATTAGGTTGCATTTTCTTTCCCAATTTATTATACTGCGAGACTGAAGAAAACTGGAAAGCCTTTAAGCGTGTCCCTGCTTTACAAGATGTATTCCTACGAACCCCTCCTGGTTTTCATCATAACTGAGGCTCACGATAATTGTGTAGAAAAAAAAAAAAAAATTACTTTAATTCTATGTGCATAAGATAGTCTTCATTAAGTAAGTTTCCATCTAGGAATCACTTTCCTTCCTGATACCTAACTGACATTTTAAAGTCAGGCTGATCGAAGTTTTCGTACAGTGCTATTCTGGCATATAGTTAATACTGCCAGCAAAGATGCTTTCCCACTGAGGGAGGGGATGAGCTATTTTTTTCCCAGACAAGGCAAGGATGGATACATACCTAACCTGTAAAGTCTGGGGAAAAAAATGCAAGACTCCCTGTGAATTACTGAATGTGAATATGAACAAGCTGCTTTGATTCTAATCTCAGTGAAAGAAGAGTTCTGATTAACCTGTCCTGGAACCTATTTAGAAATGTATTCCTACATTTGTTTGATGTATAAAACTTATAACAAGAATTTTATATTTGCTGGACAAGGATCTTTTGCATTTTCTTTGCACAATCATTGGTAATGATGTAGAGCATGTGGAACAAGAAGTAGCTCAGACTATTTTTTATTGGACTCTTCTCATTCTGGCATCACTGAACCATTTATAAAATCTCCTTTGGTTTTCTTCATATATAATTTATCTTGGAATTTCCAGATTCCCTCTCTTTCGTGATAGGAAACTCCAGGTGATCTGCTAAGTACTCCATTCTTTTAATCAAACAGTGAGTATTTACAACATGTAGTCCAAATGGATGTATCATGACAAACTATACCAGCATTTCCAATGTAACGTACTGGCTCATTTCCAAATAGTATAACAGAACAAATAAATTTCATATCAGATTTCCATTTTACTCATTGTTTACATTATTAACCTTAGAAATATTTTTGCCAAGAATAACTGACTGCAGGTAGCACTTGTGCAAGATTTCGCATGCAATAACTTGGTCCACATAGTACTTTATATGGTTTTAAATATCTTCTTGCTGTTCAGAGAACCAGAGGAGCTATTACTTTTCTAATTATTACTGCTAAAAGCGCTGCTTACCAAGAGAAGTGAGGTAAAGGTGGACACAAGAACAAAAAAGGAAATTATTAATATGGCACTGCCTGTGCACATGCTGTACCCTCTTCCTAAAGGCTTATATTTTAAGGTCAGGAGCTGCTATGTCAAAACCTTTTGACTTTTTCAATACTAGCAAACACTGCTCTGGTATCCCTGTAATATATACATGCAAAGGCTACCAACTTTTGCAATTCAATCTCCAGTCTCACCCTATTCTGTACTTTCCTGCTGCAGGCCCAACTGCTAGAACAGAGGTCTTCCCCAAAGGTTCAGCTTTCATTTGTATCTCCCATGGCTAAACAAAAAAGCTTTAAGAGGAAAAACATGTGCCACCAGAGGATGGGGGCAGATTGGCAATGAAACAGAATTCAGAATATGCTATTATAAAATAATTGCTTGATTCTGCCAGGCTGGGTTTGCCCATGTACGCTGGCAGAGCCCACTTGGCACCTGTCAATCAGATAGTGCCCCTCAAAACAAGAAAAAGTCCAGCAGTGTCTATACAGTCCTCTTCAGCAATGAACATCTGTCCCTGTATTTACAGTAGAATAACCAGATCATCTAAATTGCGATGTAATTTTGGTTAAAATTTGAAGAGCATTCAAGTTATTCGAGATGGATAAGGAATTTTCTCCAGATACCTCATGCCTCTCACTTTAGGATTTTGGTTCACATCTGCCATACAGTGGAAAGCAAATTTTTTTCAGTCACCCCTATTTACTGCAGCTTGCAGAGTAGGCTTGGTGCACATGAACTAGACTCCTTTCAGGAGAAATTAAACCATGTGCACACCAGAGCCATCCAGCCTCTTGTGGACAAAATAAATTCACACACGCGGGGAGACAATCAGGTCAGATGACGAGACTAGCCTAGTACCAAATAAAGGCCCAGAACCATACAAAGCCTCAGTACCCACTGTTTTATCTATGGATCCTCTCCTACCACTCAGGATTAGCCTCTACCACGAAGAATTACTGATATAAAAGTGCAACATATTTTGCCATTCTCCATTTAACCAAATGAAGGCAAAGAAGGTAACTAATAAATCCACAAAGCCATGCTGATGCTAACCTGGCTTGCTCCCTTGCCCTAAGGTCAGCAGCCTGGCTGGAACTGCACTGGTGGCACCTCCCTGAAAATCACCCAAGACACAGAAGTTCATCATTGCTCTTGGGCATCTCCAAAGACTTTAGACATCTCTCTTTATGTAACTGAATCCAGCCCTGCCTGATTGCTGCAAGAACATTACAACCATCTGGAAAGAAATGCAGGTGAGTTCCTCCCTCCTCACTTGGGAGTATTAACAGAGAATGGTTAATATTTTGCTACAAAGCTTTTGCAGCATAAGTAGTCATTTGTCCCTTGGTGCTGCATGTCCCTGAAAGTCCCCTTCTGCCCTCCTGCTGCTTTATCCCCACTCTGTGCAGATGCACCAGATGTAAGATGGAGGATATTAGGGAACCAGGCAGGAGAGCATCTGAGCCATTAACTCAGATTTCCTCTTCTAACGTCAGAATATTCAGCCAAATAATTACAACACACAGCTGGTACCTGCTAATACACTTTAAATTTGATAATCTGTCTAGAAGAGAAGAATGTTTTTATTCAGGGCAGGCTGGAAAGACAAGGTAAGAGAATTGAATGAGACACGGTATTTTCAACATGATCTTTTTCATTACTGTGCTTCAGCAATATTGACTTTAAGACTAGAGCAACAACCGGGCGAACAAAAGACTTCTTTTTCATCTTCAGAAGTTACATAATATAACAATACTGTCTCTTTTTCTTTTCCAGACTTGTAGAGTCTTAGCAACTCTTCTCTGTAAAAGCGATGTCTACTCTCAACACCAAATTTTCTTAATTGCTCCACCTGAAGCAGAAATGTGCCAATTATGTTCTTGATCTGATTATCAGACAACTCACTGGAGTATGTTGTACCAAGAGAAATTAACTTCTGAATACAAGCCTGTGTGATGAACATTTTAAATATATATATAAAGGTGTAAAATCTATAGTCATAATAGCAGTTGGAAAAGAGAAGACAAAGCAGCTCTGTCCTGGTATGGAGCTTGGTGCTCAGGAAGATCCACATGGGCCTCCATAATCTTCCTGGAGCCCCACACATTGCCCGCTGTACTGATGGATAAGCAACATTCAGAGAAACAGAACCAAGAAACAGAAAATGCTGTGTTTCCCATGAAAACAGACTCTTGCGTTCACATCATGTTTCTCTTTTTGTGTGATGTACCAAGTGCTGAGAACTACTGGTGGGACTGGGAAGAGGTCTCTTTGTCTTGCAAGTTGTCACGGTTCGGGATCAGGGCAGCCCTAAACCTGCAACAGATGCTCTGTTACCCTCCCTCCCCACCCAAAAGGAAAGAGAAAGGAAATAAGGGAGAGAGATTTATTGATTAGAAAAAGGAAACTAGAAGAGCGTTAATGAAAATAAAAATGAAAATGAAAATAATAATAATAATAAATTATGGAATATATACAAACACATAGAAAAGCAGTACCAAACCCAAAACCCCTGATGGCAAATATGTCACCATCACCACTGATGCTGTGGAGCACGCCCACACTGGGCCCAGCAGCAGATGGGAACAATGTTCAGGAGTTGGATTCAGGAGTGCATGGATTGGAATCGAAGGCAGAACGGACAGAGTCCTCCTCAGATGCCAGTCATTGAAGAATGAAAGGAAAACGGGAGCAAGAAGCTGAAGCCAAAGGCCACAGGTCAGAACCAAAGCCCAAGCCAAAGCTGAAGCCGGAGCTGAGATCGAGGTTGGATCCAAAGGCCGAAGGCCAAAACTAGAACANGGTTGGATCCAAAGGCCGAAGGTCAAAACTAGAACAGACAGAGCGACGACACTAAGAGCCCAAAAGAGAGACCCTTGTGACCCCTCAGCTTTCTAACAAATATGACGTATCTGGGACGGAATCCGTTGTTGGACAATTTAGGGTGACCTCTCCTGTCTGTTCTCCCTGCAGGTGCAGCCTTTTCTTTCTGCTCCACCCAATGCGGTACACAAGATCTAGCAGTGACCTTGGTCTGGACACCAATCCTTGGTACTAACTAAACATGGAACAGTATCACTGCTAGAAGCAGGCATTATCCGCAAAAAAACGCTGTTAACTTGGGAAAGTGCAGTTAGTTAGAAGAGACTTAGCTGAAAAGTAAAAATCGCTGAACAGAATTGTTCTGTCCTAATCCAAACCAGGACACAGGTTCACACTGTTTAGATGGATATTTAGATGGAGGTCGCAAAGGGAGTTTTGGCATCAGCTGGCAAGTTTTAAAAGTCTTTAGTATACTCTGTGTGCATGTGTGTGCTGGGACCGTTTTCCCCATAAACTGGCATGTAGCTGCAGTTGCTTGCAATGGAAAATGAACTATGTGTGTAGAGAGCAAAATTTACTATCCTAATAACACGGCAGTGCTGCTAAACAACATAGTCCATCATGAGGACAGGTTTTAAACAGGTCATAAACTATGGAGGAGAACTAATCTGTATTTGAATAGATTCAAATTACACATACTAATATCTCCACTTTATACAAAGTGTCATGAGGTCATGTTGACAGGGCATCATGTTGGGGACAGCCCAGTGCAAAGTCACTGTCATGGGAGGAACATTAAATGACAACAAAACAACACTTCATCACCGCTCCTAACACTCATCCTCCCTAGGCTGACCTGCCATGTCTTCAGCTGTTCCTGCTCAAAACACTACAGGATGAGAAGGTGAGCGCGTAGCTCATCTCCTCAGAAGGTTTGGTGGAAAATGCCAGCATGGGGCAACTGAGGCTCCAGCAAACACACACAGATTACAGGCAGCCTCTGCTAGGCTTCAGGTGGAGTCTGATGAAACTAAGCATCTTCTGTGAAGCTGTTGCTTGCTTGGCAAGATGTTAATTCACTGGGAATAGTGAAGGAACGTGGTAAAGCTTTTGTGTTCAGGGTTAGGAAATTTTTTTAAATGGACCAACAGGATATTAAATGACAGTTAAAAAAACCCAAGAAAAACAAACAACAACACAACAAAGCAAACAAAATATTAAAATATGTGCAATAAAACTGAATCTTTACAGGAGAAAAAGATTTGCAAAGTTGCCGCTATTTAAAAATCAGTGACTTTATAGCTACATGGAAATGCCTGAAGTTACTAAGGACAAATAAAGACATTTTACTTCATTATATGATATATTTAAAGGTTGTTTATTAAATAGTCCATACAGTTATTTTAAGTAGCCATACACTACTGAAGACATGAGGACAACAGATGTTACTGGACACAGACAGTCTGTAGAGACGTAAAATGACATCTTGAAGCTGCCCAATTTCTTCTGCAATTATTTGAGTTTCAGAGCTGCTCCCAGTTTGCGGGAGCTGCTGACCCAGCGCTCCCCAGCCTTGGAGGGTGGGCCACTCCTTAGATGAGACAATTTCTTTCCCAAACACTTTTTATAATGCTTCTCTGTAGCACTGAATGGTTCAACCCACTGTTTGCCTGAGATAGCCCATGTAAGGGGGGCAGTTTGGAGCTTCAGGGACATGAAATTCAGTGTAGCAGAAACACTCCCTACCGTTCTTATAGCACTTATGCACTTCAGTCCAAGGAGCCTGGTTTTGTGCCATATCATATATTCCCCTCACCACTCATCCCCCTACTCACACTGTCCTTCTCCCCCTTGCATTACAGAACCTCCATCAACAGCAGGAGCCTACAAAGCTTGTGCTCAGGGGGAGAAAAAAGAAAGAAAAAAAAGAAAGAAAAACTTACAATAGCAAACATACACAAAAAAAAGACAGGCAGATGACTGCATGGAAAAATATTTTCCACAAAGGAGTGGTGGGACCATTTGTAATCTGGGGTAATGAAGCTAAAGCAGGCAAAAAAAACCCCAACAAACCAAACCAAACCAAAACAAAATTGGGGAAGTCATCTTGACAAGCAAGGAGAAGTCAGGCTAACTTTTCTGATCATACATGGCATGTAGAGACCAGCAAAACCCAGCAGGAATAAATAGATTTTAAAATGAACTTATTTCAGATAACTTTTTCCTTTGCTTATCGGTCCTGATCAGAGATTGGACCTAAGGCCGTCTATCCTAGTAGATGATATCTTTGTAACAGTGGTTGAGGTAGCTACGCAGGCTCTGAAAGAGCACTCTGTGCTGCTTTAGGTGTTAGTGATGGGCACAACAGAGATCTTGGCAAGTTCACTTTCGAAATGTGCTTAGAAGCGCAGTCAAACGTTATTTATTCAGCTAAACAAACTTTAACTCTCTTGATAGCTTCTCTGCTCCTACTTTCATTATTTATTAGTATATATTACTGGGGTTATAGGAATGCTTAATAGCTTGAACCAAGAAGGAGTTCTCATTATCAGAGGTGTTGTACATGCACAAAACAGACAGCTCCTGCCTAGAGAGCTCCTGAGCTGAGCAGAAAAAATAGGCACATGCTGGGAAAGGCAAACTGACACAGGGAGGGAAAGAGGTTTGTTCTGCAGCAGAGCCAGGAACCATGATTGACCATCGAGCACGGTTTGTACACTTAGGCACAGGGTTTTCAAGTCTTTTCAGCCTTGTTGGAGCAATTTGCATGGAAAAAGTCCCACCTGTGTTTTCCCACCTGGGACCAACCATGATTGTGAGCATCATTAGTGAGTTGGCTAAATTCCTTATCATGCTTCAGTGCATTTTTGGCCCAATTTCCAGCTGAATTATGTCATTAATTTGTGTTTGTCGAACAGCCAGATCCTCCCAAATATTTTTTGAATCTTTTGGCTCACAGCAGCTAAATTTAATAGAAGGATAAAGGTCTTGACATTATTAAGCTTCTGTCAAGTTCTGTAGAAGTACTAAGTAATCAGAGCGAGGAGAGAGACCTCATTAATACCCCCACCAAGAGAAGGACAATACTGTGAACTCAGCTCCTTTCAGAAACCAGGCAATTCCCACAGAAGTTCAGCCTCAAAACACAAACCCTTAGAAAATGATTTGCTGTTAGTTCTGCTGCTTGTGGGACAATCTGGCCATGCAAATGCTGATACTTGGATGATTAGGCTCATAAAAGCAAGAGAACAGAAAAACTGTGTCGCATTCATTGCAAACATATGTCAGTTTATCTCCTGTACCGGAGGTCCTCCCCTTTCTCAAAGAAGATCCCATGATAAATCCTACTTCTGGCTGTGCTGGGACAATCAGAGCTGTCTCGAGGCTTTCCAGACGTGTAACAATGGCTGATTTTTCCCAGCCATAAGGATAAATATATGCAGTCCTTATCCTCCAGAGAGCCCCAAAATTTATTTTGTTAGAGACTGCAGAGCTGATTCCCAGACTGTGAAGGCACAGGGAGGCTGTGGAGAAGATAACTTTGCTGGGCATTACAGAGCTGGGGATGCTTTGAGTGCCCACTGGGATAAGTCCCCTTCCCTGCCATCCAGCCAGCTCTCCATGGATCCAGACCCTACATCAGGAGCTGACCCTCACTGCCTCGCATGGCTCCCAGCAACCTGGCCTCCTTTGCCTGCTGCATAGGAGTGGTGGTGACACAGCCTCACTTTTTCACTTTCAGTGTCTCATACCTGGGCTTCTTTTACTGAAGACTGAACTGTTCCTGGATGCAATCCCACCAGCAGCCAAGCAAAAGAATTTCAAAGTAGAATCTACCCTGATGTGGGAATACCTGCTCACATGAGGATATATCCTGCATTTTGACTACATGATACCTTGGTGTGCTCATTACCGTGCCTTGCGTCCTTACAGAGCATCTCAATACACATCCACACAGTATGCAGCGGATACATCCCTAAAAGAATGCTGTAAACACCACATGAAAACCATCTGCCTTCTCCTTCACAGCCAGAAACAGTGGACACTGGTATCAAGGCAGCTGAACAACTCTCCAATGCTCACAGTATACTCTCGGATGCTTTGTGTGCAATGGTGTGGCAGAAAAGGAGTGATTTAAAGATGAAGCCAGCTACAAATAGAAACTTCTAAGGGTCACACAGTTTTCAACATTTCTTTTCTCAGATGATTGTGTAAAGCATTGGATGTAGGAAAGCAGCAGCTCATCTTAGCCAGAAAAAGTCATGCCTTGTGAATGAGGCACAGGAGGACATTGTGTATGGCAGCCTTTGGGAAGGAAACTGGAGGATTGGTGTAACTCAGCAGAGCAACAAACAACATAACCAAAATATGACGATTTGTTTGACAATGCAGCCTTAATGACAGAGAAAACTTCAGAATAGAGACACCTTCTTAGTGTGCAATGCTCACTAATTTCCCATCTGTGGAACTGGGAACCTGAAGACCCTGTGGCACAAGGAAAATTTTGTGCCTGTGTTTCAGGACACTAGGACACATTCTACACACTGCCCAGTGCAAAATTTGGTATATGGCGCCGCCTTCTCAGCTCAGCTGACCTTCCTCTGCAAAGAACCATCCTCAGCAAGCAAATAGTTTCATTTCCAAAAAATAATGGATTACAGGTAAGCAAGAGATTATGAAAAAGGAAAGGTGGATGGATTTACTTGTGCAAAACCTTCTCAGGTGGATATTATTTTAGGTCTTTTTTGCCAGAGTTTAGTTTGGCTCTAGCATTTGGGCCAATCAGATGGGCAGTCTGGTAACTCTGAGGGATTCGGAGTGACCAGTTCCAGCACTGAGCTGTCTCCCAAAGACAGCCAGTAGAAAGTGAATCAGCTGCTCTACTAACAAAAATGAGCAAGAATAGAAAGTAGATTTCCAGTTATCCTGCTTTGCAGCAGTTTTGTTTTTCCTTGCCATGGCAGTGGTGATTACCTTATCTGCACATACCAGCCGACCCCACAATCCAGGAAAAGCCACCATCCAAGAAATACCCATTTAATAAGTTTTGGCATATTGAATGCAGGTCCAGGAAGGCAGGACACTGCACAACAATATCTTCCTTCAGACAGGCTCCTTAGAGACAAATACAAGCCTACAATATGAGGTAAACAAAATTTTCAGGAGAGAACATTTAGTAGATCTACCCTCTCCAAGAAAGCTTTGCAAAAACCTTTATTCCTCCAGTGGGTGGAAGTTTCCTTCCAGTCACTCAGATCACATAAACATAGATTTTGGTGTCCCAACCCATATCCCAAGGCTGTGGCACACTTTTAAGTGACTGTGGAGGCTCAATAGATGGATATATGGGCTGTTCCCTCCTTCCCGTGTCCCAGCTCACCAAGTGGCCCCAGAGAGCTGGATGACATCTTCCCCCCTAGAACCTTCAACTATTTCACATATTCGATAACTGAAAGTTAACAGTACCAAGGGACCCAGAGAAGCTTGGCCGAACAGAAACAGAGATTAGATGATTACTCTGTATAAATACATCAGGAAGTTAATTGCCAGTGGAGTGAAAGCACTGTTTAATGAAAAGAATATGTTGGCAGAAAAGCAAATGGTTATGAACTATCTGCCCATGAATAAATTTAGACTAGAAATTAGATGAAGAATTCTACTTATTAAGGAAGTGGGGAACCAAAACAACCCCAAAAGAGAATAACAGAGATAAAAATCCCAACAGGACTTGGTCCATTAAGGAGGTCACTACCTAAAATGATAGCCTGCAAGGGGAGAAGACAGGATCCAGAAGCATGGAAGGTCCTTCCCCTTCCTATGAACCTATGTGGTTCTATTTAGGCTGTGCATAACAAGCTTGCATGCAGTCTAGTTTCTGACTGTGCCTGACCATGGGCCCTCCTTGGTGGCCTTGGTAGCAACGTGATTGTCACCAGTTGAGAGGGTGGAGAGCAGTGGAGAGAGCTGGTAGGGATGCTTCCACAGTTCAACCACCCTGAAGAGAGTACCAAAATTAATAGTAGGCTTTTCATAACTTCAACAAGACTGGAGTAAGATTATTGTTTTCTAGTTCCTCAGAAGGCAGGGAA
>WEIS01049584.1:235-12518 GCA_013389965.1 Todus mexicanus
CTTTGGAAACATTGATGCTCTGGGAGGTCTCTTTTATAAACAGAAATCTTGGAAGTGATTCATTATAAAAGAGGTAAAGGGTTTTATTTCTTTATTTAGTGGTAGGGGAATCATCAATGTAATGCAGTAGCGAAGGACATTAGCAAGTTTGTGCTTAGTTAGGAATCTTTAAAAAAACCCATAAGATTTGAGCTTCCTATTCAAAATATTATTACAATGTAATTCAGTAGCATTAAGAGGAACATTAGTGTAGTATTCACAGCTTTGCTCAGAACAAAGAAAGAATTTTACTTGCTTGAGGAGACTCCTGCAAATTACTTAAGTTTTCTAGGAGTTTCTTGTAAGAATTCACATGAACTCTTTCACATCCACCAAAGGAAAAGCAGCTTTTCAAAATTCTAGGGTAGGGAAACTGTTTCCCAATGATTTTCAAAATTTTGTTTGGAGCCTTTGAAAATGGAACTGTTGATTGTCTATGGTCACCTGAATGTTGACTCTATCCCTTGAGAGCCTACATGTACCTCCTGATTTTTCACACAAAGAACTGTATCACTGATGCTTCTGCTTGTTTCTGGGACCCTAATGTTGAAAGGACATTTAATGTTGCTCCAGAAGAACTTTCATCTTCTAAAAAGGACAGTTATCAGTACCAAGATGTTATGAGCTTAAGCAACTTCTATTTGATGATTTCCAGCAAAGATAAATTGGAACCTTATCAAATACATGCAAAATTCATGATAGTTTTTGATTGTTATAGATGGTTTTCTTAAGTGAATTATTCTGTTATAATTGACAGAAAAAAAACCCACGTTTTTTTATCTCTATGTTCCTCCCTGCATCAGAAATTTTCTTTGCTATTTTGAGAGTATTGGGCTACGTGTTAATGAGTCCTGATTAGTTTCAGTACCCCATATACCTTTTCTCTTAGCATGTTCTCAGACTCTTCTCATAATTACTCTGCTTTATTAATCTAAGTGGGAGACTTGACTATTAAGCAAACTTTGGGGTGAGAGCAACTTCTTAGAGGCACAAACTTCTGTGTGTTAATGTTAATGTCATCAATCCAGCATTATCTCCCCCTGCAGTCTAAATCTGTCTCTTACAGTTGCTGTCACCTGGACCTGGAGCAGGAATGATCTTATGTGGCTGTGACGCCAGCCAGTGATTTTGTGACAGTGCTGAATCTTTATTCTTTTAGACATATCTAACCTTTTAATAAGTACTTTAATAGTGCATCGTGAATGCACCAATTGGCTTTCCATAGACGTTAGAATACTTCAGAAGTCTTCAACAAATGCTGCTTAAAATTATATTACTTTCTAGCATCAGCTGATGTTAACCGTGCTAACAGTACAGTGCTCTAATCTGTTTTGTCAAAATGCTTCTTAAAATATTAAACATTACTTAAGGCTCATATCAAATAGAAGGATTATGAGAATTACAGTAAAAGACTTGAAGTTCTTTTTCCCAAAACTTTTTCTCATCTCATTCAATGGTATAAATTTCAAAGGTACCAGCATCCAGCCCTCTGCAACTGAATCTCCCATCACCAGGTAATACCACAGCCAGTCTGCTTCTCGTTTGCAGTCCTTCTAACTCCAAGAATATTGTGGTATTTTCTAAACAGAGACTGGGATAGGTAGTTTATAAAAATACCTTTCTCCATGAGCTATTTTGCTATCCAGAACATTCTATTAATACAACTTTATTATGCACATCTTGGCGGGATTTTGCAGCTGAATTAGTAAACTGGATGTGAGTTTCAAGGTGCCTCTATCTCCTTTGTAAACCTGTAGTATATGTAAAGCAGTTGACCTTGAGGGTATCACATCCTGTCATATCACATTAAACCTCCAACAGGCAGGACTCACAGTGCAGGACACATTCAAGTGAGAGATTCTGGATGCCTTTGAGTGTCCTAGAAGGTATTTGCGGAAGATGTGAGTATGTATAATGGCTGGTAGGTAAATTTCAGAGTACTCACAGAAGCCCCTAAACTTCATTGTGTCTAGGGACAGTGAATTAGATGATGGATTAGTTTCTTAGCTCCAGTCATTTAAATGGGTATCTTGCACAACACCCTGTGGCAGAGCAGTGACTCATCTCCCTGTGAGCCTATCTCTGCAAATTCTGTCTAAAAGATGATGTGTTAAAGTTTGAATTGTCCTGGTAACCACAAAAATTTCTGAAAATTTTGAAACAACTAATTAGCTTATAAAACAAATAGGTGTTTAATAGCGTTTGCTTCAGCAAAGGCTGTCGTCTTGTCATTTTGCTCCCTATCTAAACAACGCTGTTCCTGCAGCCCTCCCTTCATGCATAATACAGGTAATATTTCTAGCTCATGTAAGCTGTAATTTCCTGGCACACATAATGACAGTACCCAGCGAAAATGAGTTGAGCCTGATGCCTTTTTTTGTAAATTAATCAGCTATAATACACTCTCACAGACGTATTAGAGCAGCAGACCTGGAGGCAGGATTCTTGACCTTGATTTTACCATTTATGAACAGTTTAACTTCAGTCGGCTTCATCTTACACCAATAACACAGTGATGAAGAATTACATAGGTATTTACATATTTATTTATTTTTAAAAGCCAGCAAGTTTGTGCTTAGTTAGAAGTCTCAAAAAAACCTTAAGAGCAGAGAGGTGGTTGCGTCCCCGACCCTGAAGGTATTTAAGAGTCGTGTAGGCATAGTGCTGAGGGACGTTGTTTAGTCAAGGTCTTCTCAGTGTTAGGTTAATGATTGGACTAGATAATCTTAAAGGTCTTTTCCAATCTAGGAAATTCTGTGATTATGTGATTAGAACTTACTATTCAAAATATTATGGAGCACAGTGCTAGGAACTGCTTCTAATGTTTATATGAGTTACAGTTGTGAAGATCTTTATATTTATATACAGTACTTCCTGTATAAGATCATTTACAGAGTACACAACAGGCAGAGAAGGTTTATATCAGTACTACTATAGTTATGACCTAAATCTAATAATATCTCCTGCCCTAGCCTCATTGTTGTTCTCACAATGGCTGATGCTGCCATATGGCTGCAGCTCCCTGCTGTGGGAAATTCAAAACTTTGCACAGCCTTATTTTGTTACAACTTGCCTCTATTATATTTTCTGAGGTCACTTGTGCATTGAGTTTTTGCTCCACACATTTACTCCTCATAATATTATGTTCCAGGATGAGCCATCAACTACAAACTTGACATCTTTGGGCCTCAGCTCATAAGGCACTGCTGAATGAACAGGGGCTCAGCCAGTACCTCAGCCATCAAAACTCTTAGAGATCTAACTGACAGGGACATAACAATGAGTATGGCCAACTTTTTTATTCTGCTGTCACTCAAATAAGGAGAGAAGTGTAGGATTTCATCTTATCTCATTCCTACGTTCCTTCATATATTTCGGTATAGATGTAACATCATTGTTAAAATTTTAGTCATGCTAATGGAAAAGTTGAGTCCAAGCTGTCAGATTTATTTTATACCCAGTCCTCAGCTGGTGCAAAATTGCAGCAAATCATGGCAATTTATAGCGTGCGAGGATCTGCTCCGTCTCATATGTGCGAAGACTGGGACGTTTTTCTGGGATTTCTCTCAGTTATAAATACTTGTCTGGGAGTAAAAAAAAATAAAAATAGAGAGAAACCAAACAAACAAAAAAATCCCAACACAACAAAAAAGCATTCCCATGAAAACAGTTGTTGGTGAGATTAAGTGAAGATGATGATATGCAAATGACTTTGATCTTCTAAAACAAAAGGCTTAGAGTTATTTACATAAAGTTAAATAAATTAAATGAAGTTTAAAGCTTATTTAAGTCTTAACATACCTGTTATAATAACTCAGAGAAAACAAAATTCCAAATGTTCCCCGAAGTGGGTGCTTTCTCTGTGATATTTAAATGAAGGGGTGGTGATTTTTTGGCCATGAGCAACACGAAAGAGGGCTATTAATGTTCTGGGATTAATGCTCTTGTATTGCTGAAGTTAATCATCATGCAATCATATGAAGAAAGTTAAGTTAGTTTATACAGGGGAAGAAGGAAAATCACTGGTGTTATTATTTAGGTCTGAAGTAAAATAAGATCTCCCCGAGAAACAGAAGAAATCTTTTTAATTTTACGTCTCATGGGAAAATCTGTGCATATAACCCAAGGCAATTTCATTGCACCTTTGGTGGAGGATGAAGAATTAAAAATGCTGTAAGTCACACTCATTAGATTTCTTCAGTACAAACTTTCAGTGCAGTATTACTAATAGAAGAGGAAATCTACAATTAATAATGAGAAAGTGAGCTTCTAGCAGCTCCGGTTTCCCATGACATTTGAATTATTCATTAGAAATTATTACAGAGTAGCCAGATTTAAGAAAAAAAAAGTATAATTCCCCCAAAATTCATAATCTCCAACATCACCAACAAAAAGCCTTTTGTTATATCTTCATAAGGGGGTAGTGGCAGTGAGAACCCACCAACTGTTAAGACGATTTTCCATTTAGACCTCATTCATTGATCTGATAAAAGGAATCTCCTTTCTTATTTTGTACGTAAATTAAATGTCCCGGTGTTACGGAATTAAAAGGAAGTACATTAGACTGTATGAATTATTCACAGGGAACTGTGGCGATAGGAGAAGGCAGCAGACACAACGAGCAGAAATGCCATTAATTCCTTTTCAGACTAACATGCAGGAAGGTGTATCTAACAGCAAATGAAAATACAAAGGTTACATGGTAAGTCATGCTGGAAGCCTGATTGCAATCTGTTACTCACAAGACAGGCTTCCCCCTTCCTGCCTGTGTCTCATCGCCCTAAATTGGAAGCTATGATTGCAGCATGGCAATGTCTAATCCTTGAGAAGCAACTCTTTTTCAAGACTTTGCGAAGTTTCCACTTGGGCATGGTGTTTCAGTCCCGTTTCCAGCCCCCAGGCTGATATCCCCCAGCTCAGGATGGCCTCAGCAGGACCTTCCTCAGCCCTCAAAAAATGCTTTCTCACCTCACCTGCCCTGAGTTCAGCTGTCCTGAGACTTGCTCAGCTCTGTTCCCTCTGACTTCAGATCCCACCTGGGCATCTTCTCTCACCACAGAGCTGCACCCACCTTGGCAGTCCTGCAGCATCCCTCATTTCTGCATCAATTTGCTCATGTCTCAGTGGGGACAACCAGTGGCCTAGAGGACCTGAGCCAGCCCTTATAAGGGAGTTACATTTCCAGTCCTGGAAGGCATAGTTGTAGGTCATCTCCCTTCTTCCACTCTCACCAAACTGGAATCTATCTCAGAGTAGTTCCAGCAACTCCAGAAAACTCTGTATTGAGCTTTTCTGATATGAAGCTTGAACATACAAAACACTTATATCACAGAATCAGTTAGATTGGAAAAGACTACAGGTCATCGGGTCCAATCACTAACATACTCATAGACTACATTAATAGTATATGTATTTAAAATATGTCATAGACGCATAATCATAGATCTCTCTGCTCACCAAAAGACAATGATAGAGAACTTTCTGCACCATCATTTCAAGCCATAAATCCTAGATTATAAAGACATTTGTTATTCCTTCTTTTACTGTTATGTACATCAATGCGCCTAAGAACCCCACTGCTGAGTTTAGTGCTGCATAGAAACAGAATAAAAAGCGATCTCAAATCTAAACGGCTTATAATTTAAAGACTTCTGTGTCTCTTATCTTGGAGAAGAAACAGCTGACTATGCATTGGTTTGAGCCTTAAATAGCAAACTGGTGGCAAAAAAAAGGACCCTAAGAACAAGGACTGTGGATATTCTTGAGATGGTTACAAGACACAAAGTAGATCATGCCAGATGAGAGAGCTCAAGGACAAAATGAGATAATAACGTTCACACTAATTAACAATGATATACAGATACCAGACTCCAGATGTTGTTTTCTAGATGTGCTTATGTTGTATGCGAAAGCACGGGCTTCACAGGCTGCATTTCCCTTCAGAACAACATGCCTGTTGTTGCAGTGATGCATATTACTTATTCTTCAGAAGAAATAGGAGCAATAAAATTAGTTAATAAGATAGAGGGAGGAAAAGTAAAAATTAGGCCTAGAAATGAGGCCATCAATGCAGGTACGTACAAGGTTTAATGGTGAGTTAAGAAGGTGGAGGAGCTTCGGAAAGATTTAATGAAGATCAGTGTGGCAAAAATGTCTCATGCAATCCATAGCAGAAGAGGAAGACAGAGACAGCAGAAGGGTAAGAGAATAAAAGTATAACATTAGATAAAGCACGTAAATAACACGTGAGTCAAAAAAACCAGAAGTCCATAGGAATCCAGCCTCAGCGTAGAGCTTGGTTTTACACGATTAGAGCCAAGTAGACCTAAATCAGGTTTTTGCTTTGCTTATATTGCTGACAGATTTTCTCATTTTAGTGAAAATATGTTTCGGGCTTATGATTACTTGATGCATGTCAGATTTGCATACTCAAGCAAAATGGGTTTTATGGCATCATTTGCATTTTGAGGGTATTCTGGAAAGTCTCCTAAAGGATTGGCATAGTTGACTGAAAAGCAGAACATTCATGCTGTGAAGCATGTCAGTATTAAAAGAGGAAAAGGTTGGATTTTCCAAATCAAAACGAAAAAATAGAAGTTTCCATGCCGCAAGTTGGGTGGTTTTTTTTTTACCCACTCTATTCTCCCCAGCATTCTTTTCTTTCTGAGGTCTGAATGATCTGCATGCTGGAGGTATTCAGCTGCCACAGCTTAATATGCATGTTAGCTAAAAGAAAGTGATCTTCATCTCTCTTTACCTGTTGGATAAGTATAGATTTTTTTACCAACTTTCTCATTTCCCTGAAGCTAAGGTTTGGTCATTTACTTCTCCAGAACCATCGATTTCACCTTTGCATTTTGGAAGGGAAAGTGTTCCTCTATGACTTCAAACATCTGTACCCATAGAATATCAATTCCAAAATTATTTCAAAAAGTAGAGCTCTGGTCCCTCACTCACTTAGGCCAATTCGAAAACATTTCTTAAATCAAATTTACACGCTGATTAACCAATTTCCTTTCCACAGAGAAGAGCATGACATTCTATTCCAACAAAAGCAGTAGCGCTGTTTCTAGGATGGACTTTGTCTCGCAGAACTCCACCAGAATTTGAGCCAAGAGCAGCATTTTGTGCAGGCAGAGAAATGGTTTTTGTCTTTTAAGGCACTCTGAAATGCAGGAAGAGGGTTTGGGGTTTTTTTTCATCTTACAGGAAGATATAACAGTAGATCAGTGTGGTTTTCAGCATGTGTAGAAATTTTCCATTTTTATAACATTCAGAAACCCAAGTTTTAAGCTACAAGAACAGAAAATCAGACTCGGGTCCAAAGACCACCTCCGGTTTTGCTGTTCCTCAATAAACACTCAAGACGAGGTGCTTAGCACTTTTCAGTGCTTTAAACAACTCATCTCAGACTAAAAGTAGATTAAACGCACAAAACGAATTTAAATCGAGCCGTGAGTCTTAAGCTTCGAACCTGTTCCTCTTTTTTGCTTCACACACAATAGCACTCAAGGTCTAGGCTTTAAACTTTAAACTTTTCTTAAATACTGTTGGGAAGAAATCTGGAAGCAAAGAAGGGCATAAGAATAACAAGTGGCCAGCAATTGACTGTCTTGGAAACTGGATAATGAAAAAAACTCTAAGTGTTTTCAGCTGAATTTCTCTAAACTCATCCTGAGATAAGGGAATGTAAATACAACCAGTTAGAGAAAGAGCATGATAATATTACCATAATTTGGAAGTCAGGTTTGTCACTAAAAAGGGAAAGCAAATGGGATGTAATCAGAAGAGTCTAGAGAAAGAGAGACAGTTACAACCTCATCAGACGTCCCCACTGGATGTGCTGATTATGCCCCGTACACTTATTGTTGGCTATCAGACTCTGAATCTCTAATAGACATCTACACTAGCATTTGAAAGACATTTTTTTTCAACCACTAAAATATAAGGAAATTGAGATTTCTACCAGCAGGTGGAGGTTTGACCAGTTTCTACAACTATTTTTATTACTTTTCTACTTTTCCTTCTTGCCACCTGCACTAAACATCTATTTAGACTCTTTTAGCCCAATATTTTTCTCCTTCCCCTCCTCAAGAAGAAACCGGCTTAGATTTACAACGGAGTGTTTCATTACGAGACTTTAAAGGAAAATAAATTGTAGAAGTGTCATATCATGTAACAGCATAATAAACCACTGGTGAATTATTAAGTGCTGGGTCGTATTTTTTTATCATTCTTTATTAAGTATTAACTGTCTAGTCTAAGGCACGTTGCTGGGTGGTGGGGCTGTCAGGGATTTCGTATTCTGTTCTTTGTTTTATAATGGTGCTTCATGTACTAAGAACTTCTCTGTGACTGAGATTTTCGGGTCTGCCAGCCGCGCAGCTGCTGCTCTTCTGCATCTGTATCTTGTCACAGCCTCCCTACATAATAATGTGTTGCTGAAAGCTATAAATAAGTGATGAAGAAGGCAAAGGTCAGGATTTGTGCCCTTTCGAACCCAAGTTACAGCACTTAACAGGGGTCTTCTGATATACTGCTGCTTCCTTTGTACTTCCAACAATTTTAAAGCACTCTTTAGATTATGTCACACATTCGTTCTCCTCCCCAGCCCCCCCCCTTCCTCCTTCTCACTTCCCCCACTGCTTGGCTCATGATCTAATGCAACATAATTCAGTGTGAACTAGCTCAGCATGTCAAAAAACCAAAAGAGAGCGTTTTCCTCAGATCAGATATTTGTTATTAATTTGAGCAAAGAAACCAGTTCCAAATGTATTGTAGACAGTGGATTGCTGACAAAGAATTCACATTTATCGTGCCAAAGCTATTTTATTTTCACATGTGGTGAATAATAAGAATGTCAATTGGCCCTTGGTGGTGAGGGTTTTTAATTTCACATGGAAGCATCAATACCACTCTAATCCTGCTTAATTAGGACCATTTCATGATGTAGAGGATAAAAAACATTGCAAACATCTATTCACCAGCTAGTATACTTCTCAGCCAGGCACTGAGCAGATAAGCTGCCAATACAAAATATGAAAAAAATAGCTGTATGAGTTGTATCGACATTGTATTAAGTATTGATTGATTGTCCAACGTTGTGCTAAGTATCATCTGGTCATATTATACCAAATAAATATGTACAGAAATTCACATGTAAAGATCTAATTTCAGATCATGTGCAATTCCTGAATCTGTTTTGGTTTAAAATGAATTGTCTCAGAGCCATAAGGTATTTTTGTACAGCAAAGATTCTGACTCTGATACCTCTTTGAAAAATGTCATGCATATGTGATGCTAAAGAGAAAATTATTTGACGTCTTACTGAGAAAATATTTATGGATTACTTAATAATGATTTTGCATAAGTTGTCTACTTATTTTTCCATGCATAAACTCCTTGGTTAATGTGCTGATTGGGATAATACAGTCCATTATGATCAAAATTAATGAAAGAGCTTGGAAACTTTCAACAAACGTAGAAAAGAAAAAGAAAAAGAAAAAAAGCCAATCAAACAAAAAAAACCTACACGACAAAAATGTATTTATATTATGATTGCAACCAAGATAATTAAATACTGTTATACTGTTTGGTTTTAATTGATTTTTCAACAATCACAAAGCTTTTCCAGATAACTGAAAACCTTATTCTCTGCAGAACTTGATGAAAATTGTATCCAGTTGGGTTTCGAGTATCTCCAGAAAAAGAGACTCCAGAGCCTCTCTGGGCATCCTAATCCATCACCATGATAGTAAAGAAGCTTTTCTTCATGTTCAGGAGGAACTTCATGTGTTCAGTTTGTGTCTATTAATGTTTCTTTCTTAATTGGGGTGCTCTTCACATGTAGCAAACTCACTCCCCAAATCCTTACTCTAGATAAGCCAGAAGCATTGCTTGCTTGGGGCAAACCTTCTCAGTGCTGGGTCAATGGTTGGACTTGATGATATTAGAGGTCTTTTCCAAGCTAAATGATTCTGTGATTCTCCAGGCTGATCAGCCCCATCATTCTCAGCCTGTCCTCACAGCAGGGGGGTTCCAGCCCTTGGACCATTTTTGTGGCCTTCTCTGGATCCGCCTCGAGTGTTGAGCTGGTCTCTGCAAATGAGCCCAGTTGGTGTGGAATGCTCATATGCATACCCATGAGTTCTTTTATTCTTTTGATCCTTGGACTGTCCAAACACTGAGAGGGGGCCAGGGAGAGAGTTATAGTTGCCCTGAGCTATAACTGGTGCCAGGACTGTGCTGTCATTTAATTGTTGGGGAGAGTCCCTGTGCCCAGCAGCATTCCCCAGCTCTGCTGAGTGAAGTGGGGTAGATGTAGACCAGGGCATATTTAGTCTGCAGTGCCCTTCCAGAAAGACTATGCTGAGCATGCGTTTCGGGAATGGGCAGTAAGATATTTTAAGCAAACTCCTTTGCTTCTGTGACTGTAGGAAGCATATGCACATTTTGAATAGGTGTCTTCCTTTAAATACTGCTTACTTTACACTGAACGACTTCAGTGAATGCTCTTCCCTGTGAAAGACTGCAGTAAAGCGAAGAATTAGCAAGACAAATAAACTTCCTTCTAATTAGATTTCTATGCTACATTCCTCATCCCAGTAACTGAAAGCTACAATATGTGACTAGAATCAAACATGAACTTTTTCTTCACTCCTCTCTGCCGTGACAAACAGTAGATTAGTAGTTTCATTTTTAAACCAGCTCTCAAACTTTACTTAGTTGCATTTGATTTTATTTAATTAACTTATATCTATGAATCCATTTTATGTACTTTTTTAAAGTGGCACAAACTCAAACTCGAGCCTTGAATTATTCTGAAACTCACTGTCAGAACTGGGAATCTACTTGGCTTCAGTGAAATCTGTGCTGAAGTGGCAGGCTGCCTTTCTGTCCTCCACTACTCATCTGCCCCATTTGCTACATCTATTAAAAAAAGAAAATGGTTCATTTCAGCAAGTGCTTTTTTTTTATTATTTTTTTTATTTTAGAGCATTTTTTGAAAAGGAAGAGACCTGAAAGTGTCCTCATTTGGTTGCTGAAGACAGTTGAGAAATCAGTTCATCTAGAGCTGGGAAAAAAAGCATTGTTTGATTTACTGATGCAGGCACCACCTAATTGCATGAGCAAAGCAAGCAGGAATTGGCCAGGCACTTTTCTTTTATGGCATCTCTCTATCACAGCATTCAATGCATTTCGCAAAGTTATTAAGTATACTGAAGATAAAAGGGAAATGCCTGCAGTCTGGCTTGGAGTATATCTAAAAAGTAATATATATATATATCTACTAACGCACAAAGAATATTTGAAATTTCCTAGGCTTGATTCACCCAGCTTCAATGGTTCAAAACGTCTCCTTCGGTAACTCACAACTAACGTGGTTTTTATTTGTTTCAGTGCTCTGTGACACTCACTCAAATAAACACCAAATCACTCCAACAGCCTCCCTAACTGTGAGCGGCTACTGCGAGAGCTATTATTTTATAATCTCTAATTCCCAGCTTTCAAATACCTGGAAGATACTGAATTGAGAGAGAAGTGAACTGTATTGACTGGTAAAAGACAGATGGGTACCTAAGAACTGGTAGCTCTAGGCACCTTTCATCAGAGAGACTGTCATTGGAACAATTTAGTCATCCGCTCAAAGCAACCTATTTTAACACTTGGCTTGAAGTCTGTGGGGTCTTGGGCACACTTGTAGCGCAGGATTGCTAATGAGCTACTTAGTGCTTTTTTACCTGGGGCTTTGTTCTCTAAAAGATATGCCTCTGCTGTTCCCCTCGCAGAGTAACAAAAGAATTGCTATTGGCAGCAATTAAGAGGTTTGAATACCATTTACATTTCCTTTATCTTTCAGGTCAGCCAGACTCTAGCACAAGGCAGTTTAAAATGAAACACTCCTTTGAGTCATGTTTTTAAAGGCATATTAAGTTCAATCAGGAAATAGATGACACCCGAAGTCAGATCTAGCTTCTGGGCTCATAATAACATTCTGTGTCTAATCTTCTTCTGTTAGTTTAGACTAAAAACTCTTGTGTGAAGACTTTATCCTTTCCATGTGTGTTTTGTGCAGCTCTGACCACAGGTGAGCTGTATGGTGGGAGGAAGGCGATAACGATGAATAAATACACTGGTTGAGTGTAGATGCCTTGTTCCCTGGATAAATCCTCCACCCCTCCATCCACGCGTTCACAGAACAAGCACTGAGCCAGAACAATCCTACGGGATCCTCTAACCCATG